>JAQGCB010003069.1:0-10359 GCA_034698835.1 Protaphorura tricampata | reverse complement strand
CCTAGTAAAGTTTTTTCCTCCGTCGCTACGGGTTTCTTGGGAAATTCAAATCGGAACGAATTTCTAGAGTGACTACTTAATATTTCTTTTATTCTCTATCTGCGCCACCTCGGAAATTTCTGGTTTTTACGACAATTTTTTGAAGTTTAGAAAATTTCCTAGTGGTATGGTTTTTTGGAGACAAAACTCCTTTGGTCAACTTCAACCGTACCTCATTTCTGATTGCCTGAACCAAATGCGCTCTAACTTTGCAGTGATACTACCTAGTTATCGACTATTCATGGCACAGAAGGTTGGGTTCGAACGTCTTTCAGAAACGGTGAAAAAAATTGTTTAAGAAACTTAGGGCGGAATTTTCCATTTTATTCCCGATTGGCCGAGGAGAAACGGTGTCGGTTTGCCAAATCGGCTCTGTCTTTGTGGTCTGGCATTGTTGCAACCAGCGATAAGAACGCCATTCTTAATTAATTGTAGTAAACAACTCGGAATTTCAGTTCAGTTTTACAAAAAATTAGAAGGCGCAGTAAAAATAACGTGTTCGTATCTTTTTCATTCTATGGCTTTCACTTCTCTTCTGATCTTGTCAATTTTGTTGAATTCAACAAGTGTTGTTATGAGAAACGGGGCTTTCGACCGATTTTGTCCCCATTTGACTTGGATTTTCACCATTTTCCGAAGAAACCCGTAGCGACGGAAGAAAAAACTTTACTAGGATCTCTCAGTATGGGGACGCCGGAGATTGTTATTTCCCGGACCTTTTCTACTCTATTCAGGGCGGGTGGTTACTCTAAGACTGAAGTGACCAGTTCTCCCGTCGGCGATTTACTTGAAGATGGAGATGGTTTGGGAGGTCCTCTGGGATTATCACCATGTAAGACCAGATTTTTAATTATCCTTCGACGTATATTAATTTGTAGGAATTAAAATCATTTGTATTTTATTTCCAGTTGCTTCTCCTCAAAACGGTGGGAATGGCGGTAATGGTGGGAACGGTGGAGCTAATGGAAATGGCGGGAATGGCGGGAATGGTGGAAACGGAGGGTTTAGTGGATAAACTATATTTGTGGGCTCTGAGGAAAATAATATGATTCTAAAAATTAATACATGGATGTTCTACTTTGAAAACAATTGATTATGATATAAATAAAACATAATTTGAAGTAAAATCAAATGGAGTAGAGTTGCGTTGTTTTTAAATAGCTGTTAAGTGCATTCTCACATTTGGTAGTCAGAGAAGATTGCGGATTTCATCAATCTCGTGCTATTTGTTTTTCCTTCATAGAGTTTAAGCAATTCTATTGTCTAATCGAGTAATGAACGGAAAGGTCATGCAGTTATTTTTTCATCTACAAATATTCAATTCCATTCCAAATCGAAAAACATTTTACAAAACCCTCGGAGGATGTATATGAAATAATCAAATCGTAAAAATTCAGACACTATCTCATGTGAAGGTCTACTCGTACTCAATCCGCCTGCAGTTCTGATGTGCATAGCTTCTGGAGTTCCTGGAGTCATAAATTTAAAAGACTGAATTAAGTCCCATCTTCATTGCCAGTATTGCAACAATTCTCAAAATTATTATGTTGTGGAGCATACATGTTTTGTAAAGTTTGCAGTGGTATCTTCTTCATCATTTCCTGGACCAATCTCTAACAAGGGATAATCATTGCGTGTATATACCAGCATCCAGACATCCCAGTATATTTATTTTCAATATTTATTATAAAGACTTATTTTAAATACTTACCATATTTTTTTCTGATCCACACGCCATAAATGAATCAATCGAATTTTTCTCTGCATAAATCATAATTGTGCTCCCCAGATGTTGCACAATGTCATTCCCCGTGCTACTCAAAGTATATAAAATTCGGGAAGGCAGTCCGCATCCAGGATATTAGGTCTGCCTTCCCGGATTTCATATTACATTAAGTAGCACGGTGAACGACTTTTCGTGGAATCGGGGGAGTACAATATGATTTGTGCAGATGAAATTCGATTGATTCGAGGTCAGGGCACACCCGGGACCAGAAAAAATATGCCATATCTGGATGCGATGGTGGTATACATACAATGATTAACCCTTGTAAGTGCATATGCGACAAATCTGTTCATTGGTGAAAAATAATAATAAAGCTTTCCACCATTTACATTCACCGTAATGCATGGCTCAGCATAGCAGCGCATTTATCCTGGAGATCCTAAATAAACAACACGCACTTGAGTCAGTCGACTTGAAATCAAAACGATACTGGACGGATCAGGACGACCAGATGCGTTTGGCTCTTTTTATAAGTTGTAGGCCTTGAATACTTGATTAACTTTTGCGAAGGAACCTTCCGGAAATTCCTAACCGCGTGTTTCGGATTTGTTAATACACAAAGGGCATCGAGGAGGTTTGCATGCTTGGTTTGGGGGCCCACTGTGTGTGTATTCACATGTCCGAAACTGTGAGAATTTTTGGGATGGTTACTTCACAAAAGTTGTTTAGGTATTCAATGGCTACAATGTATCCAAATTCCAGCCAATTCTTTTAGGGGGATCTTTTGTCGTGCCCTTTGTGTGGTTTTCGAGTTGTAATGAAAACATTTCCAAACAGGAAGTTTTGGATTTCAGCCCCATATACAGTACATTAACACATACGGGCAGGGACGGATCACACACAGCTACCAGATTGGAACTCCGGCAATGGGACGAATGAATGTGTTCCCTTAATTTGTAATCCACGGCATTCTCATAATAAGCGTAATTAAGTTTGGTACGTTTTTCTTCCTAATGCACGTCAATCAATCCGTTATTCTAAACAAAAGTCTTCAGAACCAAGAATTGTGTCCCAGAACCCATCTGTGTCTTCGTTCGGTTTCTAATAAGATCCTGTGTGTTTTCTAAGAATGAGATACAGTGGACTCTCTATATACAGAACTCGAAAAATGCACCAAAATGTGTCCAATAAAGAGAAAGTTTAATATACAGGAAGGAAGTGGAATAACAAAGAAGTGTATGCAAAGCGCGTTCGAGCTTTCTTGACATTCTGGTCGGTGTAGAGAGGTGTACGATATAGGGGAAGTTGATATAAAGAGATTCCACTGTACATAAATACAGTGGAATTCTTTAAAAAAACCGAACTGCATGCAAGGCATATTAAATTTTCTTACCAATTCGACCATTTTCGGATCAGAAGCTTCCCCTCCTTTGGCAACCCCGAATTTCTTCATGATACCGGCTCTGAATGCCTGTGAAAATGAAGGAAACAAAATTTAGACCAAAATAAAATTCAAGTTTAGAATTTTGTCAAGCTCAAGTTAAAAAATATGTATGATTTAGATCTACCTTGGTCTGATCCTTTTTCATCATGTCGACGATAGTTCGGAGTAATTCGTGTGAATCATGTTGATTTCCTGGGCGGAAATTTTTAGAAATCATTCCATGAACACCGGATGGTCTAAATTTACCAAGCGGTCTTGACACATTCGGTTTTGTAGTATTTGAGTCACCGGCTAGAAAAAAATGAAAAAAAATTGAGTGTTTTCTTTTCGCTTGAACTAAAAAATAATATAAAAAAAGTTGTCAAATTCTTACCGGCGTGTGTATCCTGTCGTCTAGTAATCGCATTCAAAGTATGTTTCAGTCTTGCAGTCATTGACTCTGAGGAAAGATTTAAATTAATTACAAAAGGACTCTTCAATTCAATTTCATGTCCATCTCCTTGTTGAATCTCAGGGATGGCAGCGACGATAGAGTTTTCGTCTAATTTTCCACCACTTTCTATTTTTTCTTCAGATGAATTCAACACTGTAATTTTGACTTGGTCCTCAGTTGGAGTCACAAGAACTGAAATATTCTCTCCACTTCCAAACAAATCCAATTTAGGGAGAAGGAGTTTCGTTCTTGAGAGACATTGTAAAGTTGCATTCATGAAGCACGTGTTTCCTAAATTATCTAGTCCCTGTAAAAGTAAAATATAATTTTAAAGTTCAAATATGGATAGTGGCACAGGTGTGCAGATCACTCTCGCTGTGCTGGGGTTCAATTCCTCGGACCTGCTCTACCCCAGAGTTGCTGTGAAGGGTTTTTCTCCACTGCTTTTTCCTACTACTAGAGGGTAACTACATAATAAATATGTAAATTCTTAGGCCAAATGTGAAGCAACTCGCAAAAGGACACTCGAAATGCAAAAGATGTTTGATTCAGCCTCGGCTATGTCAATTAATGAGTATATTTCAAAAAATGACAATCAAAAATTCGGAAGAACAAAAAAAAGTAAATGCCTGTGAACCGAACCCCACTGCAGCGAAAAATTACTATGATTCCTTATTGCTTACCAAAGGCCTATTATTGTCAAATTCAGAATTGGACAGATCAGCCTTTCCCAACGCTTTCTTCTTTCCATTTCCAGAATACTGTCTCTGGATAGGAGGTGCTGGAGGAAGGGGAGGAGGAGCTGGAAGAGCTGGAATACTTCGTCCAGCAATTTCATCTTCTTCCCTTTTCTTTTGGTCAGCGATACTTGAAGATAATTTCCCTTTCACGGTTTTTTTGACTAGCACAACTCCATCCTTCACTTTTGCATTCTTAGAGTTCACTTCGGACTGGCATAAAAAACACCTAGAATAAAAATACCATGATAAAAATACAATTCAAAATTCACACCCCAAAATTCAGTTTTTCAAAAATGGAACTAATTTTTGTATTAGTTTGTGACGACTCACCAGCACCGATAGTCATCACCGAGTTCGACGACTATAGCATGTAGATTATTTCTGGGGGTTTTAAAATGCTTCATAGCATCACCATTCTGAGCATTTGGGTCACCACAAGAAATGTGACCGCATTGAAGACAAACCCATTTCTGTAGGTAAAAAAATAATAATGTCACATTAGGTAAGTCTCATCCAGGCAGGATAATGGGTAAATTTTTTTTTAAAATTTCAGTACCGTACCTTCTCAACTTTTGGCTTTTGAGTGGCGTAAGTGCACGGACTACATATTGGTTTAACGTCTCCCTTGAATGCTTTCCTGAGTCCAGCCATACTCATACTTTTGACCATGTGTGGACATTCATCCAGTGTGACTGAATTCAAATCATCCAAGGCTGAAGACATAGACACGTGTGGAATTTCTTTCATTGTTTTAGAATTACGTCTCGAACTTCCTTTGTCCGGGACGGTGACGTCTGCGGCGTCTCGTAATGGTTCATTTTCTGTGTCCACTATTCCGGAAGATTCTTTATCAACAGGGATCGTTTGTCCGCCAGTGTCTCCGATTGTTCCATTCAACCAATCCGAAATCCAAAATCCATTTGTTCCACCGTTTGTACTTGCCTGTCCGTGCCCGTGTCCGTTTATGCTTGCACATGTACCGTCTAAGTCACTAGTGATTGGTGAGAAGGAAATGTTATCGATGGATTCTTTGGAGTCTTCATGTAAAAAACCAGCGTTGAGAAGACTATCATCAGTTCCTCCACCCAAAACACCTTCACCTTGACCTCTATCATTGGTAATAATTGATTCATCCGCCTCTCCACTAATGTCACTTCCAGGTGTCGTCAAGTTAACATCTTCCACTTCTGACTCTGTTTTGGTACTTCCTTGAGTCTCTGATTCAGATGTTCTGAAACCTTGTGCTGCTTTAGCTTGCTTCTGTGCCCGTTTTCTGGATTTTTTACTCATTTTGTACTAAATTAAGCGTGGTTCTTATTCAAAAAGACACTCTCGTTTATTAATCAGTAAGCGTCAAAAATTCAGATGTTTGAATGGAGCGGAAACGTCATGTGGAGTCATAGTTCATTCAGGAAGAAAAAATCTGTAAAAATTGAATAATAAAATGTAGACATTAATTGACATTCGATGGTTACGCACCGAAGACTATTCCCCTGGAGGAGGTAAATAGACAACAATCACTTGGTCAAGGTCAAGGTGTTGGTGGTTGGTTGACTATACAGTCTTACGTGAACTTGTGGTTTTAAAAACTAGAAACTACAAAAATTGACTAAAAACTGTTCAACCAAAACTATTATTCTTTTCTTCCCCTAAGCACACTTGGGTCAATTACAAAATTTCAATTTCAATTACAAATTCGTAGGTAATTGTAATTGTCATTAATTACACTATAAATATTGCACGCAATTACTCTTTTTCAATTAATTTTGCTGACTACTGAAGTTTGAATGACGTTTAGGATAAGACGATACAAGGTAACGACGATTTTTTTCGGGCTGAAGTTCACATAAACAAAATGCGTATTTGAAATTGAAATATTTGTACTGGTACTGTAATTATAATTGAAAATTCAATTACAATTAAGTAATTGTAATTAGTAGTTACTTTCACAATTTCCCATGTACGTTGTAATTGTAATTAACCCTTCCAAACCCTAGTCTGCTCCTAAGAATAGACAAACAAATCAAATACAGTTCTTTCTCTACTAATCATTGTTGTTACTAATTAATTATTCATTTCATTCATATCATGAACTACGTTTTCCATAGAACTGACAGTCATATTCATTCATAATAGTAAAAAGTGAAAGTTTCCCTTCCCATCCCAAATCGAGGTCAACTTTATCTAACACTCTACCATATATATGGATACGCATGCCAAGGTCAAGGTCAACATTGTACATTTCACAGATCTCTTCAATTCACCAACGCACAGTAATATTGACTTACAAACTTAATGACCTAATTGAGAATTTGACCTCTGGGAAAAAGAATATGGGGAAGTAGGAAGTAGTAGGAAAAAGCTACACACAAAAATTAAGTGCGCTCTCAGAATTTTATTTCCAGAGACAAATTTTTGGCACTTACCTACGTTGATTTGTTTTCCTCTAATTTCAATTTTGAATTTCTTGAAAATGGACTAATTTTTCAGTTTTTTTATCTTTATAAAATTAGCAGTATTTGAAAAAAGTAACAGACAGACGACGGAGTGGTGGGTGGATGGAAAATTTTATGACTGAAAGTATGGGTTGAATGAATGAAAGAATTTTACAAAATTGGCGCGACGCTTGCGCTCAAAATTCACATAAAATTTGATAGACTTCGCGCACGACTTCCGCGCGGAACTGAAACTTCTTGAAAAAAAAAAAGTTGATCATATTTACAAAAATTGTTTCGTTTCAACTTTGAGGTCAAAAGGTCAAGGATCAAGGGGTGACGTCAAATTGTTGTCCAGTGTCTTGGGAAGATGGCTACGAAACTTGGTCCAGCCCTCCGGGAATTAAGGATTCATTTGTGTCAAAAAACAGAGGCTTCTCGTGGTGTTCGGTAAATTAATCAGTGATTTGGATTTGTCAATTATGTTTGCAGTTGCAGTAAAAGTTAATACAGAGAAATTTAACTAAGAAAACCAGATAAGACAATTAGGTAATTTACTGAGATGCCGGATTTGGTCACTACAGTATTTACGTGATAATTAATTACACGGTCGTTAAAAATAGTTTTAAGTAGCTGGTAATTACCGGGCAATTACCATATTACCGCTAATTACATTGGTAATTCAGGTTTCAGGGTAATTACTATTATATCACATATAAGTATAGAGATGGTAACTACCATGGGTATTAGACCGCTTCGCTTGCAAAGCATATACCTTACCAGCGTACATTGAGTGTACGCAAACGTCGAGTGGTAATCTGGTAATTTTTTGCCAACTCATAATTATAACTACAGGCCGTATTAACCGGGAATTACCTTGTTGATAATTACTGACGAACAATCGGACAACCCATCATCAGCCCTCTGAATCTTAATTAATGTAACATCTGACTTTTTTGTTTTCCAGAGAATGGGTTGAAAAACAGTACGTGACATTGAAGAAGGCTAATCCAAACTTCCCCATTTTGATTCGTGAGTGTTCCAACACCACACCAAAAGTTTTTGCTCGTTACGGTAAGTCTACAAACATAAGTACTCATTTACTCATCAGTGCAAAACTTAAAGTTTTGTTCAAAATTATGTGATTTTGAATTAATGTTTTCATTCTTGATTATTGATTTGATAGCATTTGGAAAAGAGAGCAGTGCTGTGTTGTCTGGTAAAAGTGCAGCAGATGTGACCAAAGCAATTGAGGCACTGGCAAGAGCTCCATAAAAATCCAATCAAAAATTAAAGTTGGGAACAGTCAGTTCAAAAATCCAAACTTTGTGAATAGTAATGACAAGAATGTTTTAGTAATACCAATTAGTCATGAATGAAAAATAAATAAAGGTCTTGTTGTATTCAACTCAATCGACTCATTTTCTGTTAACGCTTTACACTCAAGAAAAATAAATGAGTCGGTTATGAATATGTAAACGAAATGTGTATTTATTTATTTATCTCAGAATACAAAATACAGACTCCATTTACTCACTCACTGATTGTTGGATAATGACGATTAGCTAAAATTTCACAGAACAAGTACACACACAACGATAAATGTGATAGGGATTAGGGACTAGACCATCACCTTAGGCTTATTTGATTTTGTCAAAAAATGTCTTGTATTTTGGTAGGTACCGGTGTAGTAATCAGTAAAACAAAATGTTTGAGAATTTATCGTCAATTTCAAATTCCTAACCTAATGACACAAAAATCTTCAAAATCGTCCATCCACGACCCAATGAAGAACTGTACTCAGATCTTCTTGATCCTGGAGGGCTTCCAGCAACATTTTTTCAATATTTCGTACCATGGCTACTTTTTGTCTTGATTTTAATGGATATTCAATGGGTGCGTTAGCTGCAGCCTGCAAAGAGTAATACAAAAATAAAAATCAATTGTCGAGGCCATTTAAAGGGAGGAGGGTTTTAGAAAACAAGTATTTTTTTTGAAGAGAAGACCTCTCTAAATCGAACTCGTAAGATATTTACATACAGCGGACTCTCTATATAGCGAACTCGAAAAATGCACCGAATTGTGTCCAATAAAGAGAAAGTTTAGTATACAAAAAGTTGAATAACAAGGAGGTGTATGCAAAGGAGTTCTTGCGTTCCCGAAATTCTGGTCGGTACAGAGAGGTGTACGATATTGGGGAGATTGATATATAGAGATTCACTGTAACAGGTTTTGAGAAATTATATAAGAATGATTTTGGACTCACCTTATACCAAAAATTGATGGCGATCGTGTCTGTGAGATTAATGACATGATGCCACCAATACATGGGTATGTACAAAATATCTCCTGGGTAAAGAATAGCTTGAACTCCTTCCACTTGACTAAATTTAGGGAATTTGATCAGATCTGGATTTTCTAAATCAACCTGTGACTGACGGTCGTAAGGATGATGAACGGGGTAGGGGTACATAGAAGGGAAATGGTCTGGGGAAAATAAAACAAATTTTTTGGCTCCTTCAATTTGACAGAATAGATTGTGTTGTTCATCGTAGTGGCAGGGTGTAACATTTCCCTGAAATAAATGTAATTAAATTTTTAAATTAAGACTGACGATGAGACATTCATAATTATAATTATATTACCTGTTGACCAATTAGTAATAAATTAGCGGTCAACGGCCCCCAATTCCATTCTTTCTGATGTTCCATAGCCCATTTCCAATTGAAACAAATAAAATCTGCTGCTATTTGTTTACCGACTGCACTGTTTAATGGTTGTTGAAAATATACACGTTCTTTGGTCCTAAAATTGATTACAGAACGAATGATTTATAATTCGGATGTCCGACTAGATTGAATACATCTTAAATTCACTTACTTGTCACCAATGAATTTGAGTAAAAATTCATCAAATCTTATTTCTTCCCTTGTTATGTCAGACTTAAATTCTCCCTTAAATTCTGGGACTTTCTTCTCATCAAAATATTTAAAAATGTGATGCTCTCGATGTGGTTCACTTTGAGTTGGGGCTCTATTCGTAAACACTGTGAAGGGTCCTGGGCCTAAATTCTCATTCAAATATTCCAGAGTCCATCCACTGGCTGGGCCCACTAAATCTGCCCCCGTCAATATTACTGGTAACTGTAAATAAAAAAACGAAAATCATGAACAAACAAGGGAACATGCTGGGTTTACCTTCACAGACCGTACAAATGAATATTTTTTTTCGAAATTCAAGACTCTTTGTTAGTATACCCCGGGCGGATTCATTACAAAAAAGTTTGGCAAGAATTTCAGAAGAATCCCTTCGATTTCGAAAAACGTACCACCGGAGGAAACGTCGCCACATAAAGTTACTTTATCGGGACTTCTCCTACGAAATTTTTACACATTTTATGGACTGTTCTGAAATCTCCACAAAATAGTTTCGTAAGAAATCCGGCATCTACAATTCCAAGAATTTTAAAACGAATTATCCAGTCAATCCAGTGTGCTAAAAACTCATAAATTCTCAAGATTAGTACAAAGAATATAGAAAAG
>JAQGCB010003068.1:0-10362 GCA_034698835.1 Protaphorura tricampata | reverse complement strand
CATCAGATCAACAACGAAGATTCACCAACAGTGAGATAAATCACTCTATTCGCCTGAATGCTGACCTCATGAAAGAATGCCTTATTGGTCTGAAAGGTGATCAATTAGACTGGGCCGTGAGGTCATTGCATCATCTTGACAACACTGACACCCTAACCATTGAATCAGCTGTGGAAGTTAACTTTGAAGCTACTACTTTAATTCGGAATTCCGCTTCCAAGATAGGACAGGTATTATTTAAATACTTTGGTTTACACTTAAATTTTGTGTTAATGAAAACCATTTTAATATCGCTTTTTTGTTGAAGGTTTGCTCTGACACCCGAATTTTTACTACCAAGGCTATTCAATGCCGACGGACAACCGGAGAAACGTATGCATTTCTTTACTAGTCGAATGATTCTTATTTTAAACAATCTAGCTTTTATGTTGGTCAATTTTCTTTTAATTTGATTGTTTTCTAATTCCAGGCAACCTTTCCGGTATAGGCTTCATTACATTTTTTCTTGTTTTGATGCTTTGGGACGCTCCGGTGATGCTAATCACTTTCCCCTATTAAGTATCTTTAAGCAAAAAGGAGCTCAACTGCTAGCTAGTTACAAAGACAAATCTAACTCCATCGCATCTAGCAATGCTTGACAAAAAATTCTAAAGTTCCTTGACCGTACTGACTATAGAGAAGACATTGTCGAATACCTACTTTACAACAACATTTTCACTTCCCGATCCGTATATGAATTTCTCATTCGTGGAATAATTTCTGAGAAACAATCTAAACGCTGGAAATCTCACACTTCACTCGAATGCGACCCACTTCCTCTTTTCATATCCAGAGCTTCCGACTATGATCCTCTTAGTTCAAGAGATATTTCCGACCTGTCCACTAATCGGAGTTTAACCAGTCGGGTGGGCCTTTCAATTACTTTCTTATATTTTTTATGTTACAGTCACTACAGAAATCTTTACACTGACGTATTATCTCCTTTCAGGTTATTATCAAATACACCGCATATTTGGACAGTCTGACAGCATGTATGCAACTGTTTCATCCTCATTGCCTCCTGCTAGGTGATCATAAAAAGGTTGGACACTGTATTCAAATGTGCGTTCTCTCTACCTACCTAAAAGACAGAAAACTTGAAAATTCGTCATTCATTTTTCTGGGGCTTGTTTCAAATTCAACCGATGTCCAAGGCCCTCATCTTTTCTCTCTAATTGCTCGTACCCATAATAAAAGGATATTCCCTATTGATGTCAATCCCTCTGATCACTGCCACGAAATTGAAATATTATCCCAATCTCTGGATCACTATGACCCTTATCAATCTTCAGACAATCCATGGAATCAAGAAACAGACACCATTCTACTGCCAACCCATACTTCTGTCAAAAATTACATATGTGCAGACTACACTTTGATATGCCTTGAATATTATGTTAGATTTAATTCTACAGATTTCCCTTCATGCTTCAGTGATGATGATTTTGACGCGTTTCGTCGTCGTGTATATACCGCTATCACGTCAACATAAACACTCCTTATTTGTTATCATGTTGTTCTACTCTGTCTTATTTAGGCTAGAACAAAATGTGCCAGGAACACTTTATTAAATCTGGGCCAGCATTCTTCCCCACTGCTTTTAACGATTATAATTACATTAATTTCCGCCGCCGTCTGTACTCCATTCTAACCTCGTCCTAATCTGGCCACCTAACCTCCTTTGATGAGCTCTATAGAAAACTAACCATCCGCCACTGTGTATATTGAACTTCATCTCTAGTATTAAGATAACACAATTTGAATTTATACGAGTGGAGAGAGAGAAGAAGAGAGAAAAAAAATGTCAAATTGTCTTGAGTTATTTCTATTTTATTGAATTTATTACGTCTCATTTTTTTTATTTAGTATCATAATCCTCGTAACAGTGTTGTACCTAATTGTTAATTACAAAATGCATTGAGAATTTCTGCATTTTTTAACCTGCATAGTGTCAAATCGCTCCTAACTATAGTCCTAATTCTAGATAATATCTACTCACCCTTAATTTTGAGAATGTCTCCCCGCTTCGGTTGAATTAAAACACTACTCAATTATAATACCAGACACACAAACCCTTTCAGAGTTTCTTTTTTTTTTGAATATTTTTCAAAATGTTTTTTCGCACAATTAAACTTTCTTTGGACTGCATCAGTTGTTACGCACTGACAGGAATTCATTAGTTTATACGCATTTTTAGATGTAAGATTTTACATGGTTTCATTCTATGTTTGCTTGCCAAAATTGAAATTTGCCCTTCTCCATATTTACATTCCAGTTATTTTTAAAACATTTACATTTCTAGCTTCTTTTTGCATACGTAAAGTAGAATTTTAGGTCATCCTTGCCAAAAAAAATTGACTCATCCTTACCCAACATTTTTCTTGAAGTGCCTATGCTGGAAATAGAATAGATTTGGCGCTATTCCAGACTGGTCCACTATGCATTACCTTTTTTGGACAACACAAATATACACTTGCTTATGTTACTCGCTAAAACACACACTCCTACCTCTAAAAAAAAACATTTTTCATTCCGATTTAAACTTTTTGTTAGTTAATTATTATACTTATATTAACTGAAATTATTTTTAACCCATATTTCTCTATTTATTATTTTCGTAATCCTTTGCATGTCTAAACACGTATTTCAAATACCCTGTGAATTCTTTGTACAATTCGTAACTTTCGGTATCAATTTCCTCCGTTATAAATAATTGCAACTTGCCATTATGTTTACTTAAGTCTTCTGAGTGGGGCACATTTCTGATTATACCAGGTCAAAGCTTTTGAAAGCGCTTTGCCCTCCAAATGCACCACCATAACTTTCAAATAGTTGCACAGATTTATATTGCGTGACCTCATACTCTCTTCGTACTTTTTCAAATATTTATTTGGATCCGAGAACCCATTATACATATCTATTTCTCCTACCATTTCTATCAATTCATCTCTTAAAATCTTTTTCAACATTTGCCGCTCAGCCTCTCCATCTGATTCGTCTGCCATTTTAATTCACCAATTTTTTTATCATACGCTGTTTCAGTTCTTTGAAAATCTTCGAATTAAACATACACAAAGTTCTCTGTACAGCACAGGACATTCATAATTAATTTCTTTACCCAGCACTATTGCTCTCATTTTCCTTACTTTCATCCATTCGATGTACATTCGCAATGCTGCGCCTGACAAAAACGCCACTAAAACTCGAAATCGGTACCTTTTTTCCACAATATTTAATTTCATCGTCATTTCAAATTGATATAAGTACTTACGGAAATTCTTCTTCCCATTAAATAATTTCTTATGTGACATAATTTGCCAAATTCGCGATGCATCTGTCTCCCAATCACTTACAAGTTTTTCTGCAACTTTTCCTTCCGTCTCGGGAACTGTTACAATCCTTTCATTTTCATTTTGACTGTAGTTCCAGCATGGACCCTGAACCACCTGCAGAAATCTTCTGGAGAACATTTTACACACCATTCCGGCTAGTAACGACGAAGGTTGTGTGTATTAATTCTACCTTTATTACCATTAAAATCAATTGACAAGTAACATAGAATCCCCATCAACTTTTCTGATTAGAACTAATTAATACGAATGTTTTAGTCACCTATTGCAATTAAATGTCTCGCAGATTATGAAACAAAAAACCATTCTGATATTGTGTAAGAAGAAAATTTGATTGACTTAACGTAGGGAGTTTACTGGATTAAACACATGGATATGAATTCAGGTTTATGAAAGTTTTATTTCAGCTACGAAAAATTGTACGTGGAATGTTTTAATGTTCACCAATCTTTAGAGATGAAGCAATAAAACAGTGATACAGGTATCCTGTATTCTGTGTACTTCATCTTGACAAATATATACAAATAAAATTATTTTCAGTTCTTGATTAACCGATTCTAAATGGGAGAGTGCACATATTCTGCCCCATATTTTGTACAACCTGGAAAAGAATATAAAAATATGAACGCAGCCAATACATATTATTTATCTTCACTCTTTTATATTCAACAGAACCCAGTTTAACAAATTCCGTGCCAAATTATGCTACCACCTAAAAGTGTTGAGAAATTACAAAAATAAAAGCTTAGTAGTCTCCAGCAGTATTCACAGAATATACAAGGTCTGTCAAAAGTAACTATTATTATTGGTGACTTATTTTGTAGTAAAGCGACACAAATCACTCAAGGATGATCCGTAGCACAAACCACTAGATACACTATTATCACTGATTTTTAAAAGTCACAAATGAATTTTTTGAACTCATTCGTCCATTACACGGTTTCCACCGACTAGGAAATGAGCGTATCGTTGATTTTTTTAATTATCGCATTTTCATAATTTATAAATCAGACAACAGGTAAGGCATCTCCGGAATAAAATTAAAGCTTTTTCGGATGCGTTTCTTCCTCTTCATTTTTTATTGCAAATAGTAATTGTGTATCTCATATTTTCAAGTGCAGCTGTGCCGCGCAGGTGGGACTAAAAGGTTATGAACTGTCATATTTAAAGAATTTGATGAGGGATATTAATTTCAATCAAATAAAGTAGTACAATGTTAAAGAGATGATTTGAAGCCCAAAGAGTTAAGGTCATCTCCTGGCGTGCGGCGGTGGATCTGTTCTGTAGTTGTCTGTGGCGTACTTTGTCGGTTTGAACAAAGAAAGAATTGTTGGAATATAAAAGGGTAAAATTGAGTAAGACAGACAGAAAGGGTTAACGGCTCACTCACTCGCACGTCTTTTTCTCTTCAGTCAAACTCCTTGTCTTTTAATCCAAAACTGTAATTAGCTTGCACATAGTGGTAGCAGTCGTCGTTCTTCAGCTCATCTTTTGTGTGTTGCGCGATTCAAGTTCAGGGCAGTAGTTCTGGTGTGGTCTGACCATTGTCATTGTTCTGTACAGTGATTGTTGGGAAATAAAATTTTAACAATGTGTCATCTTATGGTGAGTATTAAATTTACTCCAAAAATAAAATTTTAAACATAAGCTTTAGAATACCATAACGTGATGGTCAATCTCAGGACTTATACAGAAAATTCTACGAGCTATTTTAACATCGATCAATTCTGGCCGACTCCCAACCTCAGATTTGCTCTCCAATTTAATTTTTAAGAGAAACTTTGATCACGAATTATAATTCTAAGTACATTTGGTTGAACAGTATTAGAGGTGTAGTTATTTCAGGAATGTGAATCCTAGAATTTGTTAGTTAGAACTTGGATTGTATTGTAAGGTGAATATAGAAAAGTCTATGTTCTAACTTTTGAAATCTCTGCCATGAGTCACTATAAAAATTAATATTTGCGTAGGATTACACTAATTTACAGAGCCGCTTCCAGAGCATGTCTTGCTATTTTAATCGATGAATTCCACTTAGATTTGATCAGTATTTATTTCCAACAGAATGGGTATTCAGAATAAAATTAGCACGGAGAATTGTATTCCCAACCTTCTGATGGAAAATGTTCTGATGGTTTCAGTCTATGATTAAAGTAAAACTGATATCCTGGCACCATTTCTAGTAAATTAGGCCCAGGTGTGTAGAAACTCTAGGAACGCACCTTATAATTTTCCAGGTTTTTGGGTAAATTGTCTACTACAAACTACAAGCGAAGTAATTAGATTAAATTAAATCATTCTCCAAAACTTGTGTCAATTCAAGTGCGGGCACTCTTCATTCTTCCTAACATGGAAACCCATTTGTTGAGAATTTGCATAATTCTTTAACCCTGAAAAACCATGAAAGAGTAAGCGAATGCTCTACTCAACTAGCAGCATAAAGCTGCCGGGCATTTAAAACCAGTTATTCTGATTGTACGTGATTTCTGCTGAAGCTTAAAAGCATATTGACTTACTTTACTTAAAAAACATGAGAATGATAAAATCTAATCTAAAAAAATAAACTCATCTCAACAAATCTTGCGTAGGCACTGGCACCGTGTGGTGATTCCCAATGCGGTACGCGGTGCAGCGTCATTGAAGCGGATCTTACACTAATTTAAAATAAAGCAATCAAATGTTACACCAAAGGGGTGGGTGTGAACAGTATGAGTAGAGTAGGAAATCTGAAACCAAATTATAGAATAAAAAATATATACATAAATGGGGATTGCTCGGGAAATTGATGTTATGTTAGGATTAATTATAGTTCTTCGTATGATTGATTTGAAATGAATAACGGGTGTTAATATGATTTGTATTGCAACTTACAACTTTGCAAGTACTAGTTTTAGATGTTTACCTTGATTTGGAATTAAGAACACTGTTAAATGACATGCACTTGATTCCTGTCGGCCCTACCCCCTCAATTAACCCTTCAAACAAATCCAAGTCATCATCAAAAGTATTGAAAAAAATCATGCTCTCAATTCAACACAATAATATTACACAATTTAGGTAGATGATTTATGTGATTATTAATGAGACTGAAAAATTCAAGTGCGGTTGGGTCTGCCTGAGTGCCTGCGGGCTTACGGAAATTGCTCTCAATTCTTAATGTCTGGTTTGGCTCTTGGCTCCGCATTTTCTAGACGTTGTTCTTATGCACCAGTTCTGTTTTGTCAAGTTCAATTGGATCTTATTGTTATTGTAAACATTAGAAAAATAATAACTCAATTCTTGCATATTAATTAGGCTGAACGGAAAACAATAAATACTACTTTAATTCGTCCTAAGAAGTCACGTACGTTGAAGAATGCACATGAGTCGACAGGAATACTGTAGAATTCGTGCATGTGTCATGCATGATGAATGATGATGAATGAGAGTTAAAAAAAATTAGTGTACTTTTAATTAGTCTAGAATTAAAAACAAATTAAAACTGTAACCCTCAATCGTGTGAATCTTCCTGTATGATTCCGTATCAGTCAATCTGTGTCTGAATCCGTAAAGCTTACTCTTTGTTTTCACAGCATGAAGAGGAAGGACCTGGAATTGAAAGATCTTATCAGATTTGACAAATCAAGGACCTTTTAATACGTCTCAATTTTGACATAGGTAGACCAGAAAAAAGTGCAGAAAATGTAAAGTTCATTCTTATGTATTGTTATGAAGTGATGCTCAATTTGCTCAGTTTTATTTCCCATGTTTTAGTTTCCCACAATCTGTTCATCTTCAAAAGAAATTGCTGTAATATTTATATACACATACTGAAATTTTAATATTTTGACCTCAACCGTTATTATTACCACGCACACTTATCACGTTCGTAATAATAACGTTACATGATCATGAACATGAGTAGTCGGGCTAACTATTTTTAAACAAGCGAATTGATCAAAAATCTAATATGGTCTGACAATAACAGAATACCGTAAGATTTTATGGGAAAGCACAGTTTGATTTCGATGAAAATGTCCATATAAATTGATACAAGTATTCAGTGGAAGGTCAGGGTTACCCGTTAGGAATATTATACAAATGATCATTATATAGTAGGCATTGGGTGAGACACAAATTATTTGTGACCCTGACCATAACATTGAATCTCTTAAAAACAATGAAATAACATTACTTAGGACCACAAGAAAATGTATGAATATCGTCAGCCAAATAAAAAAGGTCCATTCCGGATTTACCGCAATGCGTTTTCCGAATAAACATTTTTCGTCGACATTTCATGCACATTGTACCATCGGCCCAAGAGTAACCGGGCTTTGCGCACACTCCATGCATGCAAAAATACCAGTAACCTTTGGGCCACCTTGTACACCACAGTTCAATTTTCGAATTGAAGTTTAATCAGAACATTTTTGGACTTCTTTCAGATATTATTGGTGGCTCTAGCAGCCTGTTCATCAGCAGCCCATGGACACTACTATTCTACTATCCAAAATCCGAGTCCGTTTGCACCACCGACACGTTATGGTGGGTTTCCTTTGGTCTACGGTCATAAGGTATGCCCACGAATTTAGTACACAGAAGTTCGGGTCTTATAGATTTTCTGGAGCATTGTGTCCAATTTCAATAAAATTGAATTTGCAGATAAAACATCAAATCCCAGCCTACCTTCCTTTATCTCCAACCTTTCAAGTTGAAATCATGAAACCCATGGCTCAATTGGAAGAACAAAAATCTGTGAAGCTGTTCATCATCCCACAAAATTCTCTACACGTATTCCCACATGCTCAGGTTGGTTCTCACATGTAATGTTACTTGCGGTCAATTCACACAATTAAATATACAGTTACATTACAAATTTTATAATGGTAATCTGTCAGAGGATAAGATTTCAAGCACCAGTGACACAATTCCCGGAATTGGCTCAATTAATGGGTGACCCAACACATCTTCCAGCAATTGAGATTCCTCTCCAAAGTCCAATGGTAGTAGGAAGCGTGGAGTCTCAAGTTTTGGCTCCGGCTGGTTTCACCGTTCTCTTCAAAGGCCCTTATGGAGCACCATTACAATTCCCAATTAATACTGGAGCTCTCTTAGCACCTGTACCAGCTGGAACCATCATCTCTGCTGAAACTCCGGTTGTCCTTAACACAATTTATGCCGTGCCAAATTTACCCTCCCTACCATCTTATTACCCACTACTGGTCGATCTTCCGCAAAGTATTGTTGGACCAAGCAAAGGAACAACCGTAAAGCCATCATCACCACAAAGACTGACCACTGCGCTCATTCCAATCTCAAGCTCACCGGTCACCAGTACTGGAATTCCACCGTCGACGACCACCATCGGTGGGTTTCCAAGTTCAGAAGTAACCCCTCCAGCAGTTTTTCAACAGGTTAGTTCTATGCTTATTTCTCGTACAGGGTGGATAATCACAACCAGTAACGATACAACGCGTAACAGGTGTACAACATTTTTTTGGAACTCGTAGCGGAGGTAATTAAGGATAGCAACCACCCTGTAAAGCAAGGCATTGTATTGTTATTCAATTATTGACAGCCAGACAATGGAAAAATTGATGAGTGTTATTTATGTGGTGGTTTGAAATTTTAATTTTGATGGGGTTTTACTATTTAAGGACATCCAGATTGATAATGAGCTGACTGGGCAGGACCCCATCATAATTGGGTATCAACCATCTGACATTGTATCCGGGACTGGGACTACTTCAACAAACAACCGTAAACCTTTCAGTAATTCTAAAGAGTCCCCCTACTTACAGGAACTCAGAGAACAATCAATACAGACCTTGGAAGCTCAAATAACAGACTTGCAACGACGTTTACAGCAAATTAGAAGCAATTAAAAACCATCTTTTACCAATTAAATGTGTCAGTTTTATTTTACACTCACTCAGATCATGTTTAGTTTAGTTTGAGTACGCCTCTACGCAATTTATGCTTCCGTAAAGGTGGATTTGAGCGTTCCTTCTACAAAATAACCAAATAAGGTTGTTCAAAAATCAGCAACTTTTCACGTGCATTCTTTTTTTTATTACTTAAGGTTAAGGTTAAGTTGGGAATTTGAAGTGGAGAATTTTGAAGAGGTTAAAAATTAATCTAGATTTATTTAGTAGTGTGGGTAAATCACATTGTAATTGTAAGTTACTTGAACTTAATTATATCACAGATGCGTTGAACAGAAAATTACGATTTAAAAATGTGGTGCAAAAACGTGTATTATATAAAAACGCATGTAAAAACTAAAATTATCCAACTCATTTAATTAGTGTAGTGTAGTTTCCATTTCAGATCCTTTTAAGTGAATAAAATCCGTAAATACCAGCGGTGTTATTAAAAAATTCCTAGATATAAAAGGGAAACGACCTTGTCAAACCATTTATTGTTTTTCAGCGTTTATTTTGGCCAAAGAATCCGGCTCGTGTGTTGTCGTATTCAGAAGACACAGACGGAATTCATATTTGCACACCTCCTATTGCTATTCCATGTAGTGTACTGAGCAGAATGGCAGAATAACTATGAATTATAAGTTAGCTCTTTCAACGCATTCCTCATCCTCGTCGACAGGACCACACCCCTTGCAATGATAATTACATGATTTACAAGCTACACTTCCAAATTTATCAATTTAATTAGTATGCATGGGTGCTCATGTAACTTCTTTGGTGCATCTTTGTCATCATCTTGTTTTGCGACGAACAAAATAATTTCCATAATCGCCACCTGGGCCTGCTCGTTAATAATTATATCCTACGTTGTAAGCTGTACATTCACGCCTTCCAAGATCAAAGTAACACTAGTGGGTTTAAATGGAAGTAATGGAGACCACCACGACAACCCTAACACCATGTCCGCTCGACATGTCACTTCACTTCATGTCACTCTCGCCTCATCGATGGTACAATTAGTACATTTGCCACTATGCTACAACTAATATTCAATCCTTGTAATA
>JAQGCB010003067.1:0-10362 GCA_034698835.1 Protaphorura tricampata | reverse complement strand
TATGCAAATCCCTAGACCAAATGGGAAGCAACTCGCAAAAAGACACACGAAATGCACATGATGCTTGATTCAGTCTCGGCTGTGTCAATTAATCGTTGTAATTTTTTAAATTACATCCAGCCCTGTTTGAATTTGACATTTGAAAGGCTTTCCTTATAATTCACACAGACAAAAAAAAACGAAACAATTCCAATAATGAGTCAGTTCTCGTCTAACTTGACCGACCCGCCCGTGCAAACCGTTATTATTCCCCAACCACATTAATTCTCCTCAAAATGTCTTTTCTTGTTAGAAACAACAATAAAAAAAATGTGAATGTATGTAACGTGGGATATTTTTTTGTATTATTTATTTGGTACACGAGTCAAGTGTACCTACAACAAGTGTACTACATACGTACGTATACGTAAACCACAATCTTCACACACTTACTGATCCCATTATTGCAAATTGTAAATGGGAGTTGTACATCAAATTGCCAAAAAAATATCTTGATAAAATATGTGAGAACGTAACCGTTCATTTTCCACACAATGTTACTGATTAATTACTGCGTTTCTTATGAATCACCCTGTTATGTGGCGACCATTATGCACCACCCTATGTTATTTCGTCGGTACCAGAATATGGAAGCTTTCACAGAAAACCGACCAAAAAATAGCCCTAAATTGCTTCCATTCATACGTACGTCTTTTTGCAACCAAACCCGGGTTCAAAAAGGACGACAGTTCACAGTTTGTGATTTTTTGACAGTAAATAGTCCCTTAGAAATGATACATCCTAATAAATTGAGTTTTGAGAAGGATAAAAAAATGACGGGAGCTACATAAGACTCGGAGGCTAAGCTTTGTGTCCATGTCACTTCACTTCCCAAAACGAAAGCCAAAGTCGAAGTCGATTCCATTTCTATTCGAACTCTATTCTTCTCGTTTTTCTCCCCTATTCTATTGTGTGTAGAATTCCAAGAGAGTAGTCGTCGAGATCCTGGGCAAACACGAAAAGACACGAAAGGAATATTGCGTAAATGTGGAAATAGCTGAGTTGACGTGTCTGTGTCTGTGTCTGTGTGTTCAACGCCAGGTCCTAGTCCTGGCCAGGCCATGGTTTGTTTCCCCTAATTTCAAATTCGAAGCATGACAAGAACCCGCAAGGCTAAATCCACAAAAACTTAAGAAACTTTTCAAGTCATAGGCTCAGGCTTAAGCTTGGGATATAAGACACCCGATCCCGAACCTAGCAAACAGATCCAAGGAAATTCTGCTCTACAAGTTGACGGCTTTTGAACATAAGTGGGTATCAATTTCTAGTAAAGTAAAGTAGGTAAGCTAAGTCTCTATTGTTCAAATTAAATTTAAACCGCCGAACAAGTCTGTCATGGCGTAGTGGTACGATTGTACAGATCACTCTCGCTGTGTTAGGGTTCAATTCCTCAGACATCCTGTCCCCCGGGTTGCTTTAAAGAGGTTTTTCTCCACTGGTTCTTCCTACTACTAGGGTAACTACGTAATTAATATGTAAATCCCTGAGCCAAATGGGAAGTAACTCTCAAGAAGACACACGAAATGCACATAGTGTTTGACTCAGCCTCGGCTATGTCAATTAACGAGTGGATTTTTTTAAACGGACTTGTCATTATATTAGCGGTGAGGGAAAATATCCTTAGGGAAACCTTAGTGACCGCGCGATATTGCACCACCCACTGCCTTACTACGTTGAGTTTAATTGTATTGCATTGTTGCATGTATGGAATATAAAGCCCATGCACACACACGCTTACACGCGCACCAGCAGGGAAGGCTTTTAAAATTTCTGCAGTCTCAACTGGAGAAAAAAAAAGAACTGGAGCTTGCTTTGCCTGGTAAAGAAAGAAAGGTAAGGATTACTGCGTATACTACTGGGGAAAGTTTGTCGTCAATTTTTCTCTTTCATGCCATTGATCCTGGAGAGACGAAAGCCTTATGAGATGGAGAGTCATATTGGGTAATCCTGGGGAAAATTGCAACAGATTGGGCGTGAAAAAGATTGAAACGGCCAAAGTTTTTTTTCTTAAGACCATGACCGGGTACCGGGTCCTCCAGCACTCCGGGTGTACTCTATATCATTCCACTCGATTTTTTTCTGAACAAAGTGCTTCGACTTCTCTTGTCTAACCAGACCGAAGGAGAAATCTATTTTCCAGGCCAGCCAAACACAAAATACGACATCGTACGTATAATTCGTAACAAGGGATGGTATTTGTATGTCGATTTGTCACCGCAAAGTAATGCGGACAGTTTCTGCATTTTACGTACACACAAAATCCTTCCCTTGTAAAAATTTTTGGTGCCACGAGATGAAGGAAATTCCATTCCATGCATTCTCTCGTAAAGTTGTGTTTCTGTTGTGCTGTGCTGTCTTGGGTGATAAGTACGTATTCTTAACTTAAGTACATGCAGTAATGGCGGGCTGAGTCGAATATTCATGGACCAAAGGAAGAACCATCAGTCTTGAGGACAAATTTGGTCAGGAACATTAGGAAGGAAGGAAGGAAATTGTTGAGGGACATGCTTCGCCTTGTGAAGATTGGACATAAAGATAGCTCGCATGCATGCTTCATTTGGCACCTTAGGACCCAAAAGTAGTCAAGTCAAGTCAAGACAAAGTCAAACTAGCCTTAGATAAAATTTTCAGAATGATTAATTGACACTTCATTAGTTGTTTCAAGTCAAGTGGTCGCGGCCGGCAGGCGGCACGGCCAAAAACAAGGACACCTTACCATATGTGATCTATAAATATGTCCGTCTAAATTAACAAAGTTTTCGCATATTAAATACGATTCTTTTGTTAAATTTTGTCAAATGCAGCCCTTACTACTTCGCTATATTGTAAGACATATACGTTAAAACAATAAACGAAATTTACGAGGTGATTTACTTCATGAACAGAAACAGAACAGGTCAAAATTGTATGTATAAAACGGACAATAAAATTTATAATTGTTTCCCTATGCAATAAAATTACGACATTATTTTCAAACCATTGACTCGATCGAATGAAGAAATAATTTGATTAAAAAGATCATAGGATCGAAATCGGAATCGGACGCCACGACAAATAAGCCTGTGGCCACGGAGTCAATTTCGTTTGTACCAAATGTACTGAACTGTGTGTACATATTTGCGAAGAACCGTCCGAAATTTACAAGCGCGTTGTCTGTGTATTTGCATACATGCATGTATGCTTGCATTTATTTGATCCAAATTGCAATATAGTGACTGTACACTGTACTATTCTGTGTGAAACACACAATGAGGACAAAGGACGGGAAATAATGGTTGAAGTCTGCTTTTGATGTAGTCAAGCTTTTTTGAATGGACAAAAGAGGAAAATATTCAACAGACCAGAACCAGAACTAGGACTACTTCCGTTCATTCTTCTCCAAATCATCTTGTGCTTTATTAGCATTGGTCACCGCGTCCCAGTCCCATATTCCTATGAATGCATACATTAATACACTACGTACTGTACCTATAACCCGAGGCCTATTTAATTTTGAGGCCCAGGCCCAACACAACATCCGAAGTCCGAACTCAAATGCTCAAAGAAAAAACGAACAATTTCGATAACAAATTCCATTAAATCTGAAAAAATTTAGGGCGAAAAGTTTTTTTCCTCTCCACGATTCGATTCAAATAGTAAATCATGGTATGGCTAAAATGGGTGTTGTCTATTTACCTCATCCACGAGAAATGCAGTTGACCCTACCCTGCCTTACGGCAAATGTCAATTAATGTACGTGTGTATTTTTCTTTCGTACGTATTATAATCGAATTTTGATTTTTTTTTGTGTGTACAAATAAACAGAAAAATCGGAGTAGCGATTTCGGAGTACTACTGTATCTGCAAATACGAAAATACGAGCACTGAAATGAATCGAATCGAATCCGCCGATCAAAAAAGTGTTTTTTTGTTCTTCCTTTGAAGACCGAATCTTGTTTTATTAGTGACCAGAGGGGATGAGATGCGTTTGAAAGTGAGGGAGGGTTGGAGTTCATGTTCATGATAGTAATAGCGCGTACGCGATATTACCTTGAGGCAAATGTAATGTAATGTAATGAAAGCTAGCTGTACATGTACTACTACACTAAAAGAAGAAGAATCTCTTGGCAATTTGAAAAAAAAATCCCTTAGAGAGACACACCTATTACAGGAAATGAAATTTGAGTCCGAGCTTTTGATGTCCCCTCGAGGAACATTTCTTTCTCACACTCACTCCGTATACCCCAGTCTCCGTCTCGAAAAAGTAAAAGGAAAAGCAAAAAGAAAAAAGAAAAAACCAAATGGAGCAGAAAGAGCTAGTGAAATTCAAAAGTGAAAGCAATACTCAAGGTGAAAGTACATCAAAGGTACTGGCACTTGCACTACAGCTACTGGGTGTACTGGATTATACTGGATATACAACTGAGCACACGACTCACTACTTTCAAATGAAAAGAAAACAAACTTTATGGGCGCCCCCCGTATTTTTGTACTTACGTTCGTTCGTTCATCTTGAATCTTGTAAACATGGGAAAAATTGAATTCGAGTTTCGCATCGTATAAAAATAAACTTTCCCGTGTGTTTAGTGTTTAAGTTTGAGTCTGACGACAGAATGCGGAAATACATGCACGCAACGCACACAGGACACGTATAATGGAGTGGTACATTAGTAGTGTGACAGCTGATCGATTAAAATCAGAATTCCAATTCAACCCTATTACCCTATTGTGTACGATGGCGATGACTAATGCCAAAAATTACAAGAATGCCGCGTATATAGAGCAAGCACAAATTAATATTTATCATCAATTTGCATTGGCAATAGACTAATACAGTGGAGTCTCTATATATCAACCTCCTCTATATCGTACACCTCTCTGTACCGACCAGAATGTCAGGAACGCACAAACTCCCTTTGCATACACTTCTTTGTTATTCCACTTTCTGTATATTAAACTTTCTCTTTATTGGACACATTTTGGTGCAATTTTCGAGATCTGTATATAGAGAGTCCACTGTAGCAAGAAAATGAAGTAAAACCTATACATTGTCAGTTCAACGGATCAAACCCTGGCTCCATTTATGTACTGTGTGTATTTTTAAACTCCTACCCTGAATTAATACCAAAAGCATTATATTCGGGGCAAAAAAATAACAGAGCTGATTTATCACGCATAATTTGTGTTATTTTATTTTGATACATTTTTTTTCTAAATCCCGTTTTCGAATTGCGATTGCGACCATGTGAGTGTGTTTCTTTTGTCATTTATCCTACGAGCCGAGCTGAGCCGCCGACGGCGAAAATCTACAAAGCCAGCCATGATTTCGATTTGAACATGTCAACAAGTGACGACAAAAGTCAATACACATATATTTCCAGTTTCTTTTTGAAAAAAATCGCCGTGAATCACCGTGAAAGAAAAAAAATCCTCGTCAGTCTTGACATTCCTGTACGTACAGGAACTGCATTATATTTCAATGGTACCGTCTTAGTAAAAACTGACTGGTTCATTTCCTCACAAGTCAGCACTTTGTAGTTTGAGCTGGCTCGGCTTAATGAGATGAAACCCGTTGCCTTGCCTTGCCTTGCCTGACTGACAAACTTCCGCTTTAATTCCATTGAATGAAGGCGAGAAAAAGCTCTCATTTATTGAGTGACATTCATCACCAGTTTTTTTGTACTGTTTGTATTCTATTCTGAAGAATGAAGTGGAATCTATTTCTCAATAATGCAAGAGAGAGACTAGTCAGTCACTTCACTAGTATCCTCCCTGTGCCCTGTCCTGTCCTGTAAGGATTCCTTTTATTCAGCCTTTTCCTTAGTCTCGATCATGAGCTCATTTATTTTCGGCCGGACTTGTATGTATTTGTATCTTTTTTTACAGTCCTCCTTGTCGTCAACGACTCGTCATTGTTATTGTCGGTCGTGAAACAGAAACAGTACAAAAAATAAATCACAAAAAATAAGACTAAGACAGTTCGGTATATTAAGTGTAGAGGGTGGTCCATAAAAGATGTTACTGTCTTGGAGCTTATTCCTACTACTGGGGTACCTGTACCTTGCCAGCAGGCTAAACAAAATATACACTGGTTAATTGACATAGCCGAGGTTGAATCAAACATCATGTACATTTTGTGTGTCGCTTTGCGAGTTGCTTCCCATTTGGTCTAGGGATTCACATATTAATTAATGTAGTTACCCTAGTAGTAGGAAAACCCAATGAGAAAAACCTCTTTGAAGGAACCCGGGGGAGAGGAGGTCCGAGGAATTGAACCCCAGTACAGCGTGAGCGATCTGTACACCTGTACCACTATGCCATAGAGTAGACCTGTTACAAATTCTTTTTAGGTGGCATGCGGTATGAACCACCCTGTACCCAACAATGCCCAATGTCAATGTGATGGCTCATAAGAAGGACATTGACTTTTAAAGATGATTCTCCTGACTGTGACTGTGACTCAATTGAATTCTTGAGTCTTCCTTCGAAACCTAAGGAAAGAATTTTATGGTTTTCTTCTTACGTACGTACAAGTGAAGCGAATCATAAAATTTCACACGAATTACTATTATTAGCATTGGGACATTAAGACTGAGGAAAAACCGCGAAGGGAATATGATACGGATAACTGTTCGTCGGTTGACCACCATCGGAGTTTATTGCAATTCCAATTCTCACCTTATGTCTCTAACGTATCATTGTTTGGAAAAGAAAACCGTGTCAACGGGGCGGATATACGGATATACGTACCACGTAGCCCGTCCCCGTCCGTACTGTACATTTACGATTTATCCAAATTGTCCAACTCGCTACTTTTATGGGCCGAACAAAATTAAAACAATACACATGGAATTTTGTGGGAGTCGCGTTCGTGTCTACCATAGATGGCAATGCAAAATGCAATGGCGTGTCATGCTCGAAATATACCTATGTTAATTAGAAAAAAATGCAGGTCTATCATATGGCGTAGTGGTAGAGGTGTACAGATCGCTCTCGCTGTGCTGGGGTTCAATTCCTCGGACCTGCTCCCCGGATTGCTTTAAAGAGGTTTTTCTCCACTGATTTTTCCTACTACTAGGGTAACTGCATAATCAATATGTAAATCCCTAGACCAAATGGGAAGCAACTCGTAAAAAGACACACGAAATGCATATGATGTTTGATTCAGCCTCGGCTATGTCAATTAATGAGTGGATTTTTTTATTAGATAAAAAATATACAAAAAAATTCACATGTTTGCCGGTAAAATTCTGCATGCTAAAAGATGGCGGAATGGAAAGGGTAGGTACCAATTTAGTGTATTTTGTAAATATTTCGCAACCCGGGCAAGAATTTTTGGTTGACACACATGATTTACACCCGCCATCACATTCATTTACGGTTAGGAAGGATTGGCAATTAAGATCAACGGAAGGAATTTGTGTTGTGGCTATGAAAATCCGAATTACCCGAAAAACGATTTATGTCTTCCGCCAAGTCCCCATTACTCCGGGCGCTACTCTTAAAACACTCTCAAGTATGCGTTGACGTACACATGTGCTTGTTACTGTGAAGAATTTAATGTAACCCCAATGCAATGCTAAATACACCCAAATCTTTTAGCGCCCTAACCATCAGATTCTGAACTGAACTGAACGAGAGTCATTAAGAGCCCAAATGACAAGAGAAAATTGGTCCGAAATTCTTTGGCAGTAAAATTAAATGATGCCATTCATTTGGGAGTTTAACTATCAACGAGTGTGATTGCTTTTTCCTTATGGTTTAGTTTAGTTTGATGACTTTTACCTTACCTGACCCACATCTGTGGAATTACTAGCTATTAAAGTCCATAATAGTAGTACTGGTTTTTTAACCCTACTGCTAAAAAACAAGGTGATTAGGATTCCAATTTAAGGTTCTAACCATATTTTTCACACAGTGACCTTACCACAATTAGACCTATAATTACGGTGCCGATTTTTGAACCGGTTTTTGAGATCAAACGAAGTAAAAGTCCAAGAATACATAGTTTGTCCTAAAAATTGTGACCCTAGTCGTAGCTGGTAAGGTACATTTTGGCTTATTTGGCAGAATTCGAGTGTTAATCGATTATATTAATAGTCAAAATATTTAGCCTTTTAAAATTGCTGATTTTTTTTGTTTACTTTTTGTTTATTAGCGTAACTTTACATGAAACATCATGTACGGTGCCGACTTTTAACATTAAACCCAATTTTCACGGTCAACAATTTTTTTGTACAGATTTACAGGTTTAGTAATGTTTTTTTTCTCATTTTTTTTTGAGAGCTCAGTGCAGTGCAGCGTATAGTAATTTTTTAGTCGGAATTTAGTAGGTTAGGTTAAGTGTCTAATCACAGGTACGGTTACCCGCGTGTACGTAATGTGCTATGTGTGGCTGGGCTGTGGTGCTAATCACTAACTGTATATCTTGTACTTTACTCACTTCTTGATTCATAAAAGAAAATTAAGAAATACGACGACTCCTTTGTATTCTTCCAAATATTTCAGAAATTGACTTTGATTAAATTAACACAGATAATTCATTCAAGTTCAACATTAGAGCCCGATGACCTCTCCTGAGGTCACGAGCGGTCAACCATCCACATAGCAAAAGAATACTCGAAAAAATTGTGACAACGATGATGCGACTTCGACTCGTAGTTAAATTAAAATATACAATTCGTCCCAGCGAATTTGTACTTTACGTACATCTTACGTGTTATCCAAGTTTAACACGATACGTTTTGATAAGGCAGTGCTAATGAGAAAATTGGCACGTTCGCTCGCAAATTCATTCACGGTTTGACGATGAGTGATAGTAAAAAATATACATGCAATGTAAAAATGCAAAACTACAAAAATTCAAATGTGAGTGTGATACTGTACTCTGCACAGTCACACGCAAAAAAATATGTACATACTTGGGTACTACTTTTTGTATAGCACTTTGCATTTGCAATTCATTGTAATGTGATCTGCTTATATACACTTGGAAGAAAATTCTACGTATGTACATCATCGCTTTGGCCCGGCCTGACGCCTACCTGCTAATTCATTTCCTTCGACATTAATTACCTAATTCATCACAGAAAGAATGCTAATAAAATTACTCCAAGTGTATTTTTTTTATTTCAAGTGCGTATGTTTGGAATGGAATGGAATTTTTATCTCTGCCAATTTTTACACATTAAGAGCGATGATCTTATCCACGTGTTAGGAATTTACATTTCCTTAAAAAAATGCATTCGTTCGTACATGCCGGGTAGGAAAATTATTGCCACCCAGAAAAAAATGAGATATACATTTTTGTATTTATCCATGCACTGTTGCGACTCTTATTTTTTTTACTTTGTACAAGTACCCCTTCGTGTACAAATAAAAAAAAAACAATAATACAAAATAAAATTAAAAGGATTGTGCTCGCTAATCTGATCTTAGCCACGCCATCGTCACAGCATTGCAGGGCAGGTAAAAAATAAAAGAAAAGGATTTCTTGAGATTCACGACTCGACAGAAGAGTGAAGACACGACAACGACAAATACAAAAATTGAAAAGAACTGGGTGTGAAAACGTGGAGAAGTCGTCGTCATCATCGTCACTCCTTCGAAATGATAATAATACTTGTCAAAAGTCAAATGGGTGTGGAGAAAGTGCTAAGGCTAACAAAGATACGAAGATTTTTTTTTGATACGATACAAACACAGAACAGAACAGAACAAATTTGATGACATGTCATCCCATGTCTTCGTCCTCACAATTTTAACCCAGGAAGAATAGGAGTCAAGGAAGGAAGGTGTTTTCAAACGATGACTGACTTCTATTTTTTTTATTTAAAATGTTGAATACACAGACAATCCTCAATTGAATTTTAACAGGCAATGGCAATGGCAATCCAAATAAATTTCTAATCATGTACTTACGGACATACTTAGTTATAGGAAGGGTTAATCTTATCAACACCTGCGTGCAAAAGACAATCAGCAATAGGAATAAGAATACGGACACGCAACGCACATACTTGAAAGAGACAAAAACATCTTTTGATCGTCACATCGTGAGTTTTCCAGTCGAGTCCTTGTCTTGGACTTGGACTCCAAAAAAAACATTCTTTGTCCGGCTCAAAAAATAACACGTTCTTTCATTTTCATCAAACGACAAACTAAATACTTAAAGAAAAACTAAAAGGCGATCGAGATCGAACGAGTGCATTCCTAAGAGATTGGAAGGAATTCGAGTAAAAAATTCCAATCTATTGTATATGCCAAAAATAACAGGTCTATCATATGGCGTAGTGGTACAGGTGTACAGATCGCTCTCGCTGTGCTGGGGTTCAATTCCTCGGA
>JAQGCB010003066.1:0-10362 GCA_034698835.1 Protaphorura tricampata | reverse complement strand
ACATACATAAAGACGAACTCAAAGTGGAATGGATGGCATTTGGCATGGCAAAGAGGAGATTCACCATGCACCAGACTCCGCGCGTCTCAAAATATTGATCGTGGGAAGGCAAAAGAAGAATACACTCCTGGAAGAGTTTTGCCTTCAAATCCTTTGGTGATAGGTGGGAGGTTCACATATATGTTCAGAATTTCGACAGGAGACAGACCGAGGACACTAAGAAATATATCGATATCCGGCCGAATAGCAAATATCAGCCCAAGAAACCCAGCATTCGACTCCAATGTCAACATTATTCGGATGGTTCCACATTGAATCAGACAGATCCTACAATTCCCGACTTCGTAATATGCAAATTAGTACAGAAACTAATTAACAGAAGGTTGCTCCTGAAATCAAATTGCGTACTTACACTACATACGGCCTAGTGTATCTTTGAATTTAAGGCAGATTCGCCCTAATTAAATTCTTGAAAAATTTGTGCACCCGGTACTCCCAGAAATATAGAGGGATGAAATCAAGATGAAACAAAAGCCGAACCACCCAATATGACCAGCAGATGAGTTCAACTTATTATTTTTACGACTTCGCCCTATATCACACATGCAAGTCTTGCTAACTGAAACTTTCACTCGCCTGTCTTATTGAATAAAACAAAGGTGTTGGGGAAAAGTTGTAATAGTAATAAGAAAGGGAAACTGAAGAACAATACAAAATGACAGTCGAGTCCAGTGCACTACCGCATAGCACACAAGAAAGTTATAACATCTGAATACTTTCTCCACACACCCTTCTAATAGTAACACGTATTAGTCAGAGTATATCTCCTTAGCCACCCCCTGTCCATAATTTACTTTCTCGCCTTTCACTCTTCCTCAGCAAACTGACTTTTTTTTGGCTCACTCAAGTCCAAAAAGTTTTTTACCGCCTATTTATTTCCCCACACATTTGGCACCCTGGTTTAGACTAGGAAAGACATGTCACACCAACTCACACTATAGCTACGTAAAAGACTTATGCAATTTTGGGCGCTTCATTAGTTGAAGCGATAGCAATGAACAAAATTTTATAAACAAAATATATCTGGGTGGATGTTCATAGTAGGTGAAAATACCTCAAATAAATTAACGTTTGCCATACAAGGATATTATAAAGAACGCAATATGAACGCTGTAGCTAAAAACTATTTTTGGAGGGCTGAACCCTATTTCAATCAAATAAATACGAGCGCCCAGTTTTGTACTCCAGATCTAGTGATCTCGAATCACAATTCTGAAAATATTCTGGAGTAGATACGAATAGTGGTTTTTTCTTTTGCGCTGAAACGGAGAAAGTATAAGTGTATGGAGTCTGTATTCTCTTTGAAACTGAAGGAGAAGGAAAGGAAGAGAAAATCTTATTAATTTCGAGGTCCAGCAAGTAAAGACTCTGTCAGGAGCTTTCCTTGAGATAAATGGTTCTGAGGGTTTGGGTTTTGGGCTTGGCTACATTCGTGGAAGAATCATCATGGAATAACGAGACTCCAGCACCATTCCAGCCACCGCATCTCCATTTCAAATCCACAAGTCTACATGACATTCTTTTTTTTTCTCCTATCTTTCTACTCCAGCTCTAGCTCCCATGGACACAATACTTTATTCACCTCATGTAATAATGCGATGGACGGATCGCACTGACACTCTACACTACTGTTCTGAAAATGTCCGATTTGTAGTACCGGCTCTGCGAATTTCTACCTGGGACAAAGAGATTGGTAGAGATGTAAATAGAGAAGTACTAGTAGAGGAGAATTTTAGAAACAGAGCCTATTTAAAGAAGCCACGTTAGCCTGAAGGATCGAATACTCACCACAATGAATTAACAACGGTAATATTAAAATATAATTTTTGTCGCTAGCATTTGTGTAAGAACAAAAATTTCAATTCGACCAGAATAAATTTTCAAATGGCCAAGGCCCCTTGGCCCATCCCTGTGAAGCCTGTACTGCCACTCAAAGCACATGCACATGAACGACCGATAGATCCGATGAAGTCAACAGACAGGTCAGAGTCCAATTCTGAAGCGCCGTCGCCAAAGACACATAAATCCAGGGTCTTCGGTCGAAACCTGGAAGATTATTCACACATGGTTTGAATGGTAAGCGAAAAATAGAAAAACCCAGTGAACTGACAGAAAAGGTTTCTTCAGATGACATGACCACGGCAAGGAAAATTCGGGTTGAACCTAATTTGACCACCGGCTTATTTTTGTAAGGACTCGCTTGATTAGTTTTCCTGGAATTGTTTGTGGTGAAGAAAGTGTAGAATATTCTGCGTGTAATATGGTAGCAAACCTAATTTATCACAGCTACATTTTCTGAGTAATTGGAATCAGAAAAACACTGATTAGATTTCTAACGTGGGATTTTTCCTACGTAAAATGATAAACAGAATTTTTTCCCAAAAAAATAAATCGAATTTTTGAAATTAATCCTTTTATTAAAAGTCAACTATTTCTGCGTGTGCATGAAAGTGTCAACGAGGATGAATTAAAGCGAACAATGCCCTCGTTACAATTATTTATAATTAAAACTTTATAGTTTTGAATTCTAACTGAGAGGTAATTGCTTGCAATAAAGGCTAGCCGGGCAAGACAGTCAAATTCTTGAAGATTTTTCAGAGGGTTGACTCCCTCATCTTCACGAAAGCAATTTGTGAAAGATCGCTCCGTAGGAACATAAACTTGGACTTCGTTTATTTACACACAGTGGTCAAAAGAAAAGTACGATGTACATTCTGGAGGTTTTGGTTAGGTTGTATTCCAAGTCTCATAGCTCTGCCTTGAATTTCCTAAGGTCTATTCTGTAACCCCGGACTTGAGCACCCGGGTTGCTGGTTGCTCATCTGATGATCTCACCGGTTTGGTTTGGTGAGGTTTGGAAGTCCCTAGCCAAAACTGAACTGTTCTTGAGACTGAAATGAGATTCAGAGACGATTTGGTTTTTATTGCCCCATCGACTTTTGCATTCATGTTCTTTTTCCCTATTGATTTTCTCACTTGAGACCACAGGAAAAGCGAGTGAGGGAAAGCGAGAGAATCATCATCATCGGGAAAAGTCCAGGAAATTCTCTCTCTCTGACTCTGACTCGTCGTGTCGATTCTATTCTTTCTAGTTCACTCCGAATACGAATACGAATTCGTATTCGAATTCTAACTCCGACGTCGAGTCCACGCCCAAATGGTCATTCCCTTCCTTTCTTCCTTCCTAGAGAATCGGTCGGTCGTATATTTCTCTCCCTATCTCTCTCTCTCCCTTGCCTTCCTCTCCTACTGGAATTTGAATGTCAATTTTTATTGCCACCGTCATTTTACTAGACAACCCGCCTTTCGGTTATTTCGGTTCTAACTCATCCAGCTCCTCTAGTCCTCCTAGTCCTAACCAAAAAAGCATTTGAGTTTGAGACTCACTTCACTTCCACTTTTATACACTTCACTTCACGATTGGTCCGTGGAGCCTCGAGTGAATAAACTTTTTTTTTACTCTTATTTCCTTTTCTTCTTCAAACTCCCTACAGTGTACATAGGAATTGGACTACCACTACTACTTCATTCCAATTCCTTTTTTTACAGTCCAGTCCCCCTTCCATTTCATGTTTTTCAAATGTGTAATGCAGTAGTAGTGGAGTCATCATATACCGTAAAACTTCAAATAATTCTACGGGTTTGTGTTCCTGGAAATGAATAATGGCCCGGCTTGTATTTCTGGGTTTCTGAGTATTCTGTGCAAACTTTCTCCATTTTAATGGAGAAAGTGGTGGCGATTTTCCTATTATTCGAACGTTTGCTTGTATTAAGATTACCACTCGCGGGGGTTTGATCTGTCAGGCAGACATGGCTTAGATGACTATTTGAAGATAATTTTATCAAGTGCCTAGTTTATTTTCCGTACTACTAATGTAAATCTCGAGTTCCACCCAACCTTACTTTGCAAAGACATGAACTACTATATTTGATCAGCCCTTGTCCAAGCAAAAATGAAAAAACTACACATATCGAAAAAGTCAATCCGAATGGACAATGGACACATTACATTATGGGGAATTGGAATTGGAAACTTTTTTTTGGTTGGACGGGGTGCGAGGAAATGAAGTGAACAATTCATTCCTATAAACTTTTAGTTACATCATCTGAATCCGAATCCGAGTTTTATAGCGGGTAGTCTGGGTTGGACCCTCTGGGCAACTCATTTACACTTCACTCCCGACTCGATTTGAGATTTATGGGTTTTTGGCTTGAAGGCTTGGAGCATTGGATGAGTGTCCTCTTCAGAAGGAAGGAAAGGAGAGTGTGAACTCAGTTTGGGTTCCTTCCTAAACCAATTATTCTCATTCAAAAGTCAATAGCTTTTCTCATCTCCAACAAAAAATACCCCGGTTTCCGTGTTCATGGCTGTACGAAAAACATTTATATGGATTCCATTCTGAACAATACAATGTGATGGATACAGAATATGCATCTTGTGTATTGTTTTGTGCCCATTTGGTTGACCAGCTGCAGTCGAATTACTCAACTGAAATGTATCTGCATTATGCGTACTTGCACGTGGTAAAGTCCTATCATAAAAAAACTCCAGACACTTGACTCTTCTAACTTCGAAAAAATATTTTGAAAACTGAAAAATGGCTCCACTAATTATACACACTCTAGACCATAAAATTCTCAAAAATATTAAATTGGTTGAATGCTTTACAGCCCAGACCCGCTGTTCCTAAGAATGAATTGTCAAATTGTTTTATGCATAGATAGTTTGTTGTGATGATTCAGAATTCGGAATACTATCAAAAGAAAAGTATGTATGAAAAATGTGGTTCGGAAAAAGAAATAGAAGTGAAAGTCATGAAAAGAGAATTTTGGATTTGAGTGCAGTAGAGGGAACAAAACAAGACGAGTTTCTAGTTCTGGTTCCCTGAACAAAATGCATTCAGAATAAGTAGCCACGGCCATGCCACCACCACCACTGCACTGCCTTATTCTGAATTCATATCAGACAGTAAGGCAATCGCAAAATATTTATTGCACACCATTTTCCATTCCGGATGGACTTTTTTTCTTCCTTTCGTTTTCCCTTTTTACATTTTTCCTGGACTTGGTTCGTTCTTATTCCGTATTCGTCTGTTTTCTCCAGATATCGAGAAAAAAAAGGAGCAGAAGAGGAGGAATAAACCGATGTAGAAATAATCTTCGAGGGACTCGACATTATTCCCTTTGCTGTAGTTGAATGAAGGCGATAATCATACAGGCTTCGCACATATACAACTGTACAGTGCGCTCGGACAAAACATCTGAGTACACACAATACTCCAAAAAAAAAGTTCCAAATCCTATGTATGTATGCAGTATTTTTTTTCTATTCCACTTGAATTGTATATTCTACACATTTTTCTCAGTCTCCCCTTTCTTTTCATGGTGAAAGTTCCGGCAAAGTCCAATCCGTCCGCGACAAGTGGCGTATCAACTTACAAAGTTTTTTTTTCTTCTTCCCTTTGCTTCGTCGTCTCTTTTTTTCACATTCACAGCGAGGACGAATAATATTGGATTCAGAGGACGTACATAAGAGGATAAGCCTTTTCTCCTTTTTTATTCCTGCCCTCCTTGCCCTGTCCGTCCGTAGCCTTAGTCGTCTCCTTTTTCCATTTTATCCTAATACTAACATATTCCCAGGGAAATACATACGTATAGACCTCGTCTAGGTCTACTGGTGTTTCCACTTTGTTGGGCAAGCAAATTTGGTCAAGATTTCTCATCCGATTTCCATCTGGAGGGTCAGAGAAAAGATGAAAACTTTGTGGCTTTCTCCTATATGTTATTCTCTTTTTTTGATAGATCTATTTTCTTTTTGGGAGAAAATATAATATAGTGAGGAGCGAGGGGAATGGGGAAATTTGTATTAGAGATATACTACATATTTCAGGGTGGAAGTCATACTTACTATGTATATAATAATATATGGATTGACCATACATTTGAGCATGTTGGGTGCAAACGTCATCAGAAATGCCTGGGCCATGGTCATGCCACTGGCACCCGAGAAAGATCATAATATGAAGATCGACTCTTTGACTTGACTTTCCCCTGGATGGACGAATGGAGTGGACCCAATGCATGCGCAAATCCAATGTAACTTTCTGGTCAGTCCTGATAAGGCCAAGTACACATAAGCCCTCGTCTAACTTCAAACATGCAGAGATGTTATATAAATTCAGTTTATGCTGGCGTCGTATAAAGAAACCTGGTAAAATTTCCCTTTGCCTAGAGACATACCTGCTTACCAATTCCTGTGACTATTTGAGTATAATTCTTGAAGATATATGCAGATTCTGCCACTCTAGGTTCATTCTATTACACTATATATTTCTGAACAAAGGTACGTGCTGATGAATTTTCACGCTTCAGACTGATCATCAAGAATTCAGAAAGCTGCAAGTCCGGAATACTACAAACGGCCAACTTTAACTTTAAAGTCCTGAAGAAAACTGTCCCTGCAATTCGGCTGATAGTAAATATAATGTTGCGTAAAGACGGGACCAAATTGAACTCTAACCAGATCCATTATCAATATCTAAAGATTGCAGTCACTACATATTGAAGGTACCGAAGTTTACCGGGATTCTATACAATGCCCTTAACATATTTCAATTTTGACGTCAATTCTGGTATATAATGTTACGAGTGACTCGAACTCTGAATTTGATCTCAAGTGCTACCACGAACATACACATTCACGCATGTATTCGTTTAATAAACCTAAAGTTTCTCTTCAATTCCTCCCAAAGTGGCACTCATCAATTTGAAAGATTGGGCAGTACGTACTACAGGAGTGCGTCTGTAGTTGGCCCATGGAACGGGGAAATACAAAATACCACTGACCAGTACAGATAGTGCTAGTATGAACGGACGTGGACGTGAGTGAGTGATGAGTCCTGCTCTCCAGAAAATGTTATCCTATCACTACAAATTCAACCCCAATCCAAATCCATTGCATTGCATTGAATTCTTCCTTCACTTTCTTCTGACTACTTTCTACTTCATGTAATGTAATGTAATGTAACTCTTTGAAATCGTAGTCGTAGTCGAAAGTCTACTTCATAGACGAAACGAACCAAGGAAAAACCGGTTACAGCATTCCCACTCACAAGGGACAACGTGCGATTGTAACATTTCTGTATGATGCATTGTGTGAAGATGAGTCAATTCCTTTCACGAGACTCGGTGATATAAGTTTGAAGGTTTCGTCTGCAAGCTCGTCGTCGAAATACTGTATTTTGGGTCCACATGATTAACTTTCCAACTGAACAGTAGTTTCACGAAGATGACGTATGTAAATAATCAAGCTCATCATCAAACTCTGGGTTTTACTCTGGACTTATGCGAAGACCTCACATTTAAATAAAATTATGCACACTACGTTTACGTTGAAGGTATGAGATGCGCCCGCTAATTACGGGTCTTAACGAGGAATAAAAATAAAATCATCGGTTTATGGAATCGAATTGTGAGTAGGCCCGAGAGTCGACTTATATTTTACATACGAGAACATTTCCTTGTGAAATAGGCCGGCCGGTTGGACCGAGTCGCACATACCAAATACCAATACCAATACCAAAATACTCAACTCGACTCCCGGAAATCGTCTCAAACTCAATTGAAATGAAAAACTTGTACTACTACAAACGTAATGTAACCCTTAACGGGGAAGAAAAGTCTACCCGTGTCTGTGTCGTTGAGGAATCTCATTTGATTGTATTTCAGCTTCAGACCAGCACCCAAGATCAAGTCAAAGTCAGCACAGCACATCAAAAGAAAAAAAAGGAAGCTAGAGCATCTCATGATTGAAAAGTTTCTCTTTCAAAAAAAAAACGAGAAAGAAGTCCAGTCCCGATTCGGTTCTCGGTTGACTCAAAGGCAAAGGACTAGGCCGGTCCGACGCGGCCCTTCAGATTACAATACAACACAACGCTTCGGGTCTTTCAAATAAAAAAGAGTGTGATTATTTTGATGGCATTCTTCTTCTATTTCGTCTACTTCTTTTGCAAAATACATCTCTTTTGGACTGACGGACTTTACTAGATCCCTTCCCAAGGCATTCCGCCAAATAGGATTTGTATCCTTTTATCTCTCAATATGCACAACCAGACGACTGATAGAGTCGCCTTAAGACGATTTTTACATCTATAGCCACCCGGATAGGATTTTTTCCCTTCTCCCCCTAACTGCCCGCCTCTTTTCTTTCTCTTTTTGTCACCATCCGGTAATATCTTTAGACATTCACGATACATATATACTACAAGGGAATGAGGGGAGAATCAAATTCGGTTTTCTCCATTCATGTGAGTACATATTGGAATTACTTTATAAAATCAGAGGCCAGTTCGTGTTTTTTAAGCCGCAGGTCATTCAATACAAACAAATACAAACTCCTGGCCTTGGAATTGGAATAAAACATTCTCGTATAAAAGTGTGCATATTTTTTTTTCACACTTTTTCTTGGAACTCGCTTTAAAAAAATCCTATAGATAGACAGAGCATGCTCGAAAGGAACATTAGTTTTGTGCGGATAGCGAGAACATATATATACTGCACGCTATAATATTATGTAGAATTTCTCCTGGACACTTCTAAAGTACTCTGCCAATGGTATGGACCAACTTTGTTATTTATGGGATGACGGAATTCACCAGGAAGGGAAAGCAAATGCATTTCGAGTAAGAAAAAACACAAGAGCGTTGGGGGAAAAGGATAATATATTACGGACTTTCCCTCCCATTGACTTTATCTTTTGCATACTCATCATTACAACCCTTGTAGGGTTAAAAGCCATAACCCTCATCTCCACTGACAAATCTGACAAAAGCTCTCCTATAAAGAAATGACCTCACGCATAAAAAATTTATCTACATCATTCAACCCGTGTCCAATCGGACAAAATAACTTGAGCTTGGAGTCAACGAAAGAAAGTCAGTGCTTACTGGAAAATTACAGGAAATGTTGAACCTAAACCAAATGTTGTGCTGTGTAAACGCTGATTATTTAGAGGGTAATACCTGGTCAGAAGTGCCAATCAGAATTTTGGTAAAAAATTGTTATAATAGAGAATGTTGTAAACCCAATATTTGCAATGAAAGGATTTAAACCTCCTACTGCACCATGTTTGTCTGAGACATCAAACGCTCACCATAACACTTCAATGACTAAATTCTTATTCTTGCGTACTACTTTCCAATATTTTGATTAACTCAAATACTCAATATGAAATTCCTGGATAGGGGAATAAACTCTGAACGTGACTGCTGGGCAATTAGACGAGCTTAAGTTTCCTCCTACTTCTACTTGTGCTTGCGGTCAGCTCAAGATAAAATTTACGTACATTTATATTCTAGACCTGCATACTTGGAGGAACCAAAAATGACCCTCCATGGCTAGGCCATGCCATTGGTGTTTGAACTGAACTGCTGCTCGTGTTCTGTTTGAATCTCGATTTCAAGAGCAAAACTTAAGCTTAGGCAAGACCCACAAAACCCCTGCATAAAAATTTATGAGGTCATTACGGCATAGCTCCTCAAAGCCTAAAATGTTTTCCCGGGTTCACCCCTACAGTTCTAGAGACCCGAGGAGAAAGTTGTGGGTTTATGCGCCATATTAATGCTTTTTAGACTTTTCACGAGAAATTATTCATGGTGTGATTTAAGATGTACATTAGGAAATGGGTTGGTTTGGCTAATGTAATGCAATGCTTCGTGCTCTCAGAGGAATCCTGAGTAAACTGACCGTGGCCTGGCCGGACTGGTCTGGAAGATGAACTTATACACGAAATGTTCCATGGACTGGACCAACCGACAGACGTATCTACTTTTCATACATTTCGTTTGCAAGACTTTTTCCCTAATGCATTTTTGTCTGTCTACTCGTCTCCTCTGAGAGAAAACCGGAGAGCGAGAACCCCAGCTTCTGCATGTTCAGGGTGTACCAGAGGTTGTCACTTGTTCAAATGGACATTTTCGGACAATTCGACTAATTTCTAATATCTCTGGCATCGCATGCTTCGCTAAAAATCTGTGACACTAGTTTTAACATCATTCGAGTTGGTAGTACACCTCTGGGCTCAAAAACTAAAAATATGCAACTTCTGATGACAGCTTTTAATATTTTCTGTCCCAGTGTTGCTTCTAACCCTTCCCCTTTAGGATATCATTCCACCTCGACATTCGGGAAATTGCGGTTGTTTTACTAGAATTAAAACTAAAATTTTTTTATCTCACAGATTTCTAGTTTGTTACAATAATTTTGTACTATCCAGGGGATTGCCTGTTAGGGGACACACTGTAA
>JAQGCB010003065.1:0-10365 GCA_034698835.1 Protaphorura tricampata | reverse complement strand
GATTCGCTAGTTACAATGGATAGCAAAGGATGAGGACTCATATAACAGTTCAATTAAGAGATACGGAAATAATTTAAGCATTTTTCATGTGTGTATGTTATGGAAATCAAAATCAGAATTAAGAGAAAATTGTGTATGGGTCAGTTTTTTAAACAGTTTTTATTTTAATTCATACAGTATAAAAAAATACAGGAAGTTTTATTTTAGGTATGTGAGTTCAGGGCGTAGATCGATATTCTTTAATTTGTTCATCAACAACATAAATTATAGTTTTCTGACCCAAGTTTTCTTGTGAATATATGGGAAAATTTGGAACATAAACAGCTTTAATTCTCACACGAATCTGATACGCCCTCTACTCGGTTCATGCGATGTTTTCTTCCTTCCAACGCAAATTGCAAGGTCAAATTCACTTCGTTGTTTTGTTATACGTAATGATTGTGTTGTGTTGTTGACCCACCAAAGCCACCCGTGCGAACGAAAAAAAAAGCAAAAGAAAAATCCCCCACAAAAAAACCCAAAACTAAAACGTTGTTTTGTTTATTTTTGTTTATCCGTAAATATTACCAAGTTCATCAGATAATGTCAGTTCTTGGGAGAGTTTTAATTCACGGACGTCTCATCTCCGATAAAGTATACACAAACTCATTACTTCCTGGCCTAATGAGTTTCGGATATTTAATGACTCGTGCCGAATCTGATCCGAATTAGGTCAGAACTGATGTTTGGTCTATTCGATCTGATAATTACCTGATCCAACCTCATGTCTGCTCCGAATCATCTGATCTTATCAAAACTTTATACTTGAAATACCCTTGCTACACAAACCAAATTCAAATAAAACTGAGGGGTAAATGCCGATTTGTGGTGCTCTCCCATTTTCTCGACTTAAGTATGATATCAACAGGGATCGGAATGACAATGACAATGAAATGTGTAGTCCGAGCAAAGTGTGCAATGCACCTTCAAATAGTATCTAGATCAGTAAATGTGTATGTTTAAAATTGTAAACAACATGTTCCTAGTCTCAGGTTATTGTGAGATTTCCTGAATGCAAGTACACGCTAAGCTCTCGAGTTAATTTTAACTTTCAATCTTTGTTCTTGCTGTAAAGATATTCATTACGCATTTTCAAAACTATTTTGATAGTAAACCAGATTTAATCCCAAGAATAACGAACAAGCCATTATTGTTGCAAAATATTTCTTGTTTCTAGTTTGAAACTAAACTGAAGCTGAATCGACCGGGTTTAAAATAACCCAATGACATTGTCAGACGATTAAATTATGATCTTATGATCAAAATTTATTCAAATTGAATTCTCAATTCCTTTCATAGTATCTATTAACTTATATACTTCTGTTTAAAAACAATTTATCTGTCAGACTGTCCAAATTATTCCCGCGGCATTGTCTTAATTAGACTATTATTGTGATTAAGTATAATGTTTTTCTTTTCAAGAATGCCTCCATGTTTAAAAAAATAGACCGCTTTTCGTTCACAATGCATATTTTGATCTTCATGATATAAAACTAGGCAGCGCTGCAAAATTTTTCTGTCAGAAGTTGATTTTTTTTTGGCAACTGGAGTATTTCCCAAGGAGCGATAATTTTGGTTAAAACCAGTTACCTGCAGTTTAGAATGAATGCCACAAGAAATTGCAGTCATTTCCAATTGCCAAATTACTCGACGCGTGCTTGTCTCGACTCTCAGACTCTCAGACTCAATAATTTCACTGCACCTTTAATTCTTTCATGTCATTAAACTTACAAACATAAATATATCTGTGAGAAATACACGTATAAAAATGGTACATAGAACTCAACCCTTGCCTTGCCCCTGAATATGTTTTTGTACACATCAATATGTAAATTCTAAGACAAAGGACCATAAGCTACAAGTGCAATAGCGATCACGAATGAACGGAGGCTCATAAAATCCAAGGAGAACCACATTCTTAATTACTCTACGTTGTATACAATACATGCATACGCTTATCGTAGTTTGTAAAATTGTCATCTAGCACATACATACGTATGCATATTAGTAGTAACACATGAAAATTGGCACATTTTGATGCATACGTCATAATCCAACATCATGGATACGTTTCTTCTCTGTATTAGGAACTCTTTTTTAAATTATTTACATATTAAAAACGTATAATTGGTTTCTCAATGCTAATGCTTATAAATTAAGCAGAAACAATGTTTCTTTGTATTTGGGAAACAAAATTAATTACAGGTTGACAAAGACTCGGTGTCATCGTTATCCTTAGCTTATCAATTTACGCGGAGGCGAGTAACATAAGGCGGCTGAATCATACTCAATCAAAATAGATGAATATCGTAGAAGAATTTCACATAAGTTAAAGAAATAATAGATACGTAATTTTAAGATCGGATAAAAATAGAAGAGACCATGTTTTGAGTTAAAAGTATAAGATTTCAATTGCAATACCAGTACAAGTGCAGGATACCCGTAATATTGACATTTCTAACATCATTGTATCCAAGAATTGTGTGTAAGTGCCGGACTTAACTATTTTTGAATTAGCTATGGCATTCAGACATCACTTTTTGGCAATTTTCGCTCAAGTCACGACCTCACGACTGTCAATTCTAGGAATTTGAAAAATATTTTCAGACAATCGACTGAGCAGTTCAGATTTCACAAATTACTCAACAATACAATTTTAAGCTTTATTTAGCCCATCCCGCAACCCTACAAGATCCTGGACCAAATCAATCTGAAAGTTCCTATGTAATAAATTATAACAAATATAAATTAATGATTGGCTGAGTGACTGGTATGGTTGCCAAATTAAATATGCTCTTTGGTAATAAATTCTGATGCGATCTCTCCGAGGACTTGACATGTGACATGATTCACAGAAACTATGCTTTCCTCCAATACTGACCCATCGATGACCCGTAGATTTTTCACACCAAAAACTCTGAAATAAGAAAGTTTTTACCATAAACAAAGTTTCACCCATACTCGACTCATAATCAAACACAATTCGTTAATGTTCAAGAATATTCACACAAAAAATGCATGCGAATTTAGATATGGTTTAAAAATCCATCTTGGTGTGATTTTGAACTCACCTGAGTCGTGAATCAACCACTGCGAATGGGTCAGAAGTATTTTTACCAATCGGAGCAGTCGCACAATATTTAAATGCCGTAGCGGTCGTCGTCCTCGCAAGACATTCCCAGTACGGATCACTTCTCATAACATAATTCTCACACCCAGGCACCGGTGAAGGGATCAAATGTGCATTAATCTTTTGAAAACTTTTGGTTTCCTCCACCAATTTGACGGAAAATTTAATTCCTGTATTTTGTAACGAACGTTAAATTCAAATTAAACCAATAATTACAATTAAAATTGTCCATAAAATTAATTACCTTCAACAAGAGTTTCCAAATCCCTTGGATCCTTGAGATACATGGGGTCCAGTAGGACAGGACTGTTTGGGTTCGAATCCCGGAGTCTGAGTTTCCCATAACCTTGTGGCTTTGAGTTCATGACTAATTGTACAAAAGATTCTTTCCCATAACTTGGTTTGATGTAAGACTTAATAAAGTCAGATTTAAAATTCAATCCATTCATGTAAACTGGTTCCTCTAATTTTTCATCGATGGGGAGTGAGATCACATAAGTATGGATGTCTGGAGATTTGGACCGTCCTTCTCTTTTGGCTACTTTACTTGTGATTGAATAACTGGACTCAGCTCTAGAACTTCTGTGACCTCCGGTTCTGCCAAAAAACCATCGGAGATGTTCACTGAATAGGAAATCTCTTGATAGGAGGTAAGAATTTCCTTTGTCCACAAGGAAAGGACCCACAACGGCACCATATTTGTCTTGCAATTTTTCACCGACAGGGAGGTCCACTTTCACAGGAATCTGAAGCACGTATATAGACACAAGGTACTTTTTTTTTCTTCATAAAATTGTTTAGACTTACTTTGAGTTCTTCAAGATGTGACTTTGGACCAATCCCAGATAAAATTAAAATCTTAGGTGATTGGATGGCTCCTACATAAGAGGATTAAGGAAAACTATTAAAATGTGCTATTTTTTTAAAGCATTTATCATAAAATGTAAGTCCTGAGTAGAAAATCGTTTCTAGTTTTGTTACCAGCACTCAAAATGACTTCCTTTGTGGCTTTTGCGATGTGAATCTTTCCATGTTGAAGATATTGGACTCCCGTTGCAACATTGTTATCGTCTAATATGACCTACATGCATTTGTTATGGAATTTATTAGAAAATCTATTCAAAGTTAACTATGTGTACAGTGAAGCCTCTTCTTATTGATTCTGTCTCACAGAAATTTCCTTAAATTCAACCTGGCTTCCGCTCTGACGCAGTGTTTATGCATTTAATTAGCAAAGCTGACAGAAAATAATAAGTTTAGTACGTTATAAAGAGATTTCACTGTATTTTTTGGACTAGTTTGTGATAAAGGCCTCATTCATCTTTCACATCCAAATTTTGAGCAACACCAATTCGATTCATTCAGAAACCGCCATGCAGTACAGTTCGGCATACAAAGTAGTGCTACCAGTTGTGTCGTACTTTATGAACATTAGAGAATTTTCGGATGGTGAGATTTTGCCTGGTGTTGACTATGGGTTTTATGTATCCATCATACGCTGACCATCGACCCCCGTCTCTTGTGTACAAATCCATTGGGGCAGCGCCTGGAATAATTCAAGTATTTATATAAAAAAGACATTTCGATTGTTTTCTAGCTAATGATTTTGGCAGGCATTTCCCAATAAAAGCGTCAATTGTAAAAGTACGGAACTATGATTTGCAAATATTTTCAAAATTCCACAGAGATATTTTTTGAGTATAACCTTCTTGAACACCATCGATTGTATTTGGATCCGAAACATTGAATCCCATTTCTTCCGTGGCGTTGAAAAAATTGTATGTGAAGGAACTGAGTGGTGACTTCTCAACAGACATTCGACCTCCTTTACCATGTGCATCTGTATTCGATTATGGAAGACAAAATTAATTAACTAGATTTAGAATATATAAAAGCATTGCAGAAATGAACTTTTTAACTTGAGTTTTCACACGTGGACTTACCACTATCAAAAAATCCATGATAATCTTCAATTGCTTTGTAGTAATTCAAAACATTTTTCATATTCCAGAGTTCATCTCCTGTTTTCTCTGCTATTTTATCAAATCCTTGAACACTTCCACGGATATAAATCATCCCATGGATTAAACTTGATCCTCCTAGACCTCTTCCAGAATGCCATATCACTTTCTGTTCAATACAGAATAGATAGATTCAATATAGAGTATATTCCGTATTAAATAGGTCAGTCGTTATAAAATACCACAATTTCTTTGATTGAATTTACATTGTCTCGTAGTCCAAAACCGGAATATTTTTGTGGCACGGTTTTATATTTATAATCTTCTGGAATATTTCCATGGAATATGAATGCAAAGAGTGGAATATTCGTAAATGGATTGGCTTGACCTCCAGCCTCCAACAAAAGAACCTTGAAATTCTCCGACAGTCGACTCGCCAGCACTGACCCAGTTGATCCACCTCCAACTAGTACGTGAATATAAAACTCATTCAGTTAATCAATTAATTGGTGAATCACTCGAGTCGTGAATAATAATTGTTGTTTTTACTACATAACATATCAACACGTTTCACTTTCAACAATACATATTACACACAAACAAGGAAAAGGTGGATAGAACGGGACGGGACTCTACTTAGCTCTCTCTCTACTCTACGTACGTTTCATGTCATGATCAGTAGGTCGATTAATGTAAACGAATGTTATACAAGACCTTAGAATTATTCGGTTCAAGAGCGCTACTGAATAGACCGGTTTTGATTTTCCGCATTTTGACGTACGAAAACAATAACGAACTCTTATATTTTTACTTTTCAACGATTATATTATTTTTATTTTAGCATATGTATGTTAAAATTCGCTTCATTTCAGCCTGTTCGTTTCGGACTATTTAAAAAATATCTTTCAATGCAATGAAAATCTAGTAAACCTCAGAAATAAATTCCAATTGAGAATACAAAAATGCTATCATGAGAAATCAAACAGCGAATTTATGTCCTCAATTCATTCTAACCGGTACACTTCGCTCATGCACACATTTCGAACATGGATCACATTTTAATATAATGGATGAGATAAGTACGAAATCAGCAATTGTTCTTGTATTTCATAGTGCGTTATTTTTAAAAATTTCATGATTTTCAAAAATTAGTAATCGTCTATCTCATTTCGGCAAAAAATACGACGTTTTTTTTTATTTCCTTTCCTTTTCTAATTCTAAATATCCAATCGATTTCCAGCTTCGAAAATTAATAAAAAACCTTTTTGAATTCATTTTTTACGAGAATTTGTATTCTTTGCAGTTATTAGGATGTATTTTTAATGTACGTTTTGAAAATATTTAGATGAACAAATTCTAATGCTATTCTAAATTAGATTGATTCTACTTGTAAATATTTCGATATTGCCCCAACGTTGATTAAACTATATTTTAAGTACCTACATAAAGAATTCTAGTTCGTTAGATGAGTCGGCTGCGTGCTTATTTTTTAAGGCACTACCAGCTCTGAAAATATCACAAAGTTGTCTCATTAGTGATTCATTACGTCAACCTAAGAAGGTTAGAAGGATACACGGGTAAATTAATTTATACAGAGATCCAATAGTTAATGATAAACAAAAATAACAAATGTTTTTCGCAAAGAAACCCTGGTTTTCTTCACAGTGTTATTTTATAGGCAAACTGGGCAATACAAATCCATGTTGAGCTTAATGGTGAACTCGAAGAAACTATTCACGTCAATTTTTGCAGCTATATATATTTAATAGTCCATGTTTAAAATTACATTTGTTTGCTAATTGACAAGTGAGACAGAAATGGCACTTCTAAAAAATTCCTGAATTCGCAACCTACGAAAATACCATTTAAAAATTTCAAAATTTTTTAAAATAGAACAAATAGAAACTAAGGTTTTGTTGAAATGATTCATAATATGCTCCAGTAGTAAATACTCATATTCAGGAAAAATTGAAAATCCACTCACCGATAACAAAATCGAATGTATCCTCTTGTGTAGTGAACCTAGTCCTAACCATGTCTTGATACTCATCCATAGCAGTATAATACACGGCAAAAATAGACACACCTGTCAACAATGGTCTGAGGAGGATATAAAATACATTGAATGGAATAATTCCACTTCCACCACCACTTGAAACAATTGGACGGATCTGCATGATTTTTTTACAAGAATTCCACGGGTCCTTTCCACAAAATTGGACCAAAGTGACTGAAAGACTGACTGGAGTCATTGTTCTCCTCATAGACATACTGTCCATATATTTTATTCATAGTTTGGGGATTTCGTCAATTGATTTCATAACGAATAAGTATGCAGGGAGGTAAATGTAAATTCTTTGTGGTTTGGTCGCCCTTTACCTTTTGCATTTTGTATTTTGCATGGTGCACTTGATTTATCAGTTCTACATGTCAAAATACCTTTTGTTTTCAGTCAAACCTGATCTCAAGGTCCCCGCGTGCACCCTCTCATGTTGTTTTGATTTTAAGTTTACGCAATCTCTTGTTTTTGGCTACCAAATCTTAATCTCGCATACATAATTATAATACGCTACGATACTCGTACATACTACGATGGTACGAGATGTCGTCTCCCCTCAGAATTCTACACAATGTGATTTATTTTAATTGACTCGACTAACAGTGTGTAAAATTCTGACCACCATGACAAGCTCAATGGACTTGACTTGTTACACCGAGTTCAAAATTTATTATGTTTTCTTACGAAATATTACGTACAGGACAGGGTAGCCCATAATAACATTCTCACACTTCCGTTGAGCTGACTGGAAATAATACTATACTGTGTAATTTTAACATGTTAGCACTATTTTGGGGTCCAATTTAGTCAAAGGTAGGTACTCCCAGTAAGAAATCCAATTGCGAAAAACGTATTTTTTGAAGCAAATGCCAGCAAAATTAAATTCGGTGTGTCAGCGGTACAACTGTAGCGCTTTAGAAATGTCTGACTTATGAACCGCCTTCTAATCTACGCTTGTAATAATAATACATAGTATTTTGTAAAGTTCATGGGGTCTGTCGTCTGTCACGTCCAGTCAACTTGCGGTGAGAGATTCGATGACCTCACGTGTCATATATCATAACACTCTACAGTTTTCCTGAGCATTAAAATTTAATCGAGACTTTCTGTACTGTCTGTAGTGGATGACGAGATTATGTAATGAAAAACCTGTTCTTCACGCTAAATAGACAGACAGAGAATGTCGAGTCCGCATTTAGTGAGCATTAAAATTTAAATTACTTATTTAATGCAAAAAAAAATCTTTAAGCCCTGTGTGTAATGTAACGCACGCATTTTACTACCGTATGCATGAATATTGGCAGGTTGTTTAGTAGTTACACTAGTATTACTAATTAGAATGAAGTCTTTGGGATGATATGATGGAGAGATGCTACGTGACTATTTGTACTGAAATAATTCTTTGAAGGGGAACTCCCCATTCTTATGTAGTTAAGATTGGTCTTGACATTTGGCCAAAATAGTTGAATTTCTTAAAATATGTGATGTGTACATGTGATAGTAGTTAGTACAATGTGCTAATTATACAAAGAACTAGCGATTCTGCATCATCCACGAAAATACATGTGCTATTTACCACAGATCTTCATTTTACACACTAACCTTCAAACATCTATTTGGAGAAATCATTCTATAATGGCAATTGAATGACAGGAATTTATCACCACGCTAACGAAATCATTTTAGCTCAATCATCCGAGATCTTGACCTACATAGACAATACGTAGTCCAAGTCCAAAGTAATGTCTGATAGAATTTCAAATAAGGACAAATTAATATTATTAAAATAACTTTAAAACGCATGCTTGATTTAAACGACCCGACAAACACATTTCCAATAATTGTAAACCGTTCTCTCAAAATTCTAGTGAAAAAAACTACTAAAATTATACAGTCCCAAAAATATTTGAGATAATGGGTTTATTCGGGTCAGGAGTGTGGGTTAGGTTACAAGGTGTCATGTTCGACCGCTTGCCTGACACACTGCTTTTAGCTTCGCATGGCCAACGTGTTTCTCGATTAAATGAATCAGCACTGATATTAATTAATATAAAAAAGATTTCAAGATCAAGTCATTATACCATACCATGTCAGTAAATTGAGTTAGCATGTGATGAAAAGTTTTAGCTTCTGACGTTTCTAGAAAGCACAAAATTTGAAGAATTAATTGACTTTAATTATAAAATGATTGTCATCAATTCAGATTCTCTATTCTATCACTGCGTATTTATCATGAAGTATTGGTTGATATTAAGCTTGACGCAATTTTTCTTGTGATTAATTGACTTTTTATCATAAATTCATGCAATTCTAGTTCATTCTTTAAAATAAGTTAAGAGTTTAGCAACAGATCACACGATGTCTTCGTAATGTTACTACGTGATCCGAAACCGAAATAAATAGAATACACAAAAAAATATATGTTAATGTGATTGATAATGACAGTAAATTATTACAATTAAAAAAATCTATCTCCACAACCGGTCTGTAATTAATCGTTTAAAAATTCTATAGTTAGCAGTACATATTTAATAAAGTCATTTCGTTGTTAATGATATGGAATTTAGAGTGAAGGGAAATGCAACCAAGAGATTGCCGTAAGGGAGTCATAATTTTTTTAGTACAGGGTGGTTTATAGCGACTTGACCCTACTTACGATTATTTACAACTAATTAGTTTATTGTGGTTCTTAGCTTTTTTTCTTGGCTCGACCAGACAAATTATTAACACAACTGTATATAATTTGTGCGTGTCATTTTTGATGTCGTGCCCGCACAACAAACAGGTTTGAATTTGAATATGAATTTAACCGTAATGTAAAATATGTTTAATGTTAATAGAATTTGTCTTGACTCGAATTGCTCTCTTTCTCCTTTACCACCAATGAAACCTGTATGACACTTCTTTGAGAGTCAGGGACAGGTTCAAAATTGAAGTGTGATCACTGATCACTCTCATTTTAGGATTTAGAATGTGGATCATTGTAGAATTTACATTTTCTCCACGTTCACATTCCTACGCAAGTACATAGATTATTAAGTCGTGCGACGAGTAGTATACTACGTTGTAAACGACTTATTGCGATCCCTATGTCTGTCCGTCTGTCCGTCACGCGTTTCGGTTTTTTGGGAGCATTTCATGATTACATTGCAGTATTATTAGAGCATTCGTTCCGG
>JAQGCB010003064.1:0-10372 GCA_034698835.1 Protaphorura tricampata | reverse complement strand
TGACCAACTATGCCAAAAAACTACAGCCAAAAAAAAACTTTAAAACTAGACCATGTTTTTACCTGACTGTAATAATGTAGTTAGTCACAAATAGAGGTAGGATAGGATAGTCGGATGGAACACTCACTTAATTATTCATAACAACATGACATGCCTCCTCAGTCACTTTTTTTCTCTAATCATAACCACTTGGGATCATTTCTTCACAAGAATACAATACAACAATGTGTACGCTCGGCGCATGCGTCTTTGTTATTTGTATGAACATGTAATGGCGATCTGGAAGAAATTAATCTGCAGAAGAGATGATCAATCAAATCAAGTCGCGTCCGTTCCGTTGCTTGTTGGCCCGTGGCCAGTCTTGTATAGTTGTATGTAAATGTAATGCCTCTTGTTATCATTCCGCATTATTATAATTAGTGGCTTATGACGATACATTTGCATCATGGCTAGGAATTATTTGGAGGGGGTTCGAAATACGACCAAAGTATTCTGGGAAATTTGAGAAATCGTACGCGAAATAATAAAATATACATTAATAAAAATGATGAAGTTTTCAAAATTAGGCTGAACGGGTATACCATTTACCGTATTTAACTTAACACGTCATCTTTCAGTTGAAAATGAGGAGGGGTAGAGTGACCCCGATGTATTGTTCACATTTTAAACACTAAGCGACCAGTTTTTGGTTGCGATATACTATGATAGGAGTGTGTTGCTTTTCAACAATTAGCAATGGAACTAATGTGACACTGAGAAGAGATTGATTGATGATCCTTAAGTTCCGTAATTACTTTAAAAGGTCATTATGCATTTTATGTGAGTGTGCTGTGTAAAACATTTCATTCACATTAATGCCTACTTTGCATTCAATCTTTTAAATATCTTTGGTATGTTTGTCTGTAAGCTGAAAGGATCAATCATGTTGTGCTTTGTGCTGTGCATTATGCTGTTATGAGAGTTATAATGTAATATCTCCAAGGCAAATATAATTTCCATTGTGTCTACGTTAAGTTGAGTCACACGCCGGCTGACTGATATGCTCACTCAGGAATTTGATCCGACTAAAAGTGTATGTACAATGCATAGCTTTTGCTTACGTATATATTTTTCCAATTGGAATTCCACTGCAAAAAGCATAAGGCAAATGCAAACTAAGCATTAACGTAACGGATTGTCTGTCGATAAGAGACTTCATTAATTATGGGTGGAAAATTTCGAATCAGGAATACTTCGTACAGTATGTCGAGAAAGGGAGCAAGATTCATGTTCAACATTTTCTCGAATTCCATATTAAATCTACTTAAGCCCTCGCAATTAAATTAGAGTGGTGATTGGCAAATCGAGAGTATATGTTAATGTCAAATTATGGAATCCAAGTCAAATCTGTATCATCTGAATTAAATATAAACATTCCCCCTTTGCATGTAGGGACCAAATGGCTTCAAGAGCTGACCATTTCAGTATGATATAATCTGTCAGCCATGGAAATTCCGGAACTCGCTTTCTAAATTCTCTGTCACTACCATGCGAATATATTTTTGCTGGATTGACGCCAGAAGGTAGGATTAAATTAATCAAAATAGCTGCGTATTTGACTGCAATTAAGAGCGGTGAGTTGTTTAAACGGCACGTGGAATAAGATCCCAATAAGATATTGAATTTAAGTGGGACCAGTTAAATTTCGAGAAGACAGAAATACCGATGACAAGGCTTTTAGAAATTGTGGTCGCGTTTGAAATATGACTTTGTATTTAACTTTGCGTACGAGTCTGGTGTCCTACTGCTGAGCCCTGACGGATCATGTTTTTGATAACAGACGGACTTACGCTACGCTACACTGGGTCACAATCTAATTTTAATTGAATTAACTTTGTATCGTATATAATGGGTTTGGCTTGGACTGGACTGGGCACTGGGCACAGTGTTGGCTCACAAGGAAACTCTATCACTTGTGAAAATGTCATCGGTCGGTTAAGTGTTCAGGTCTAAATAAATTTATGAGGCTTGTTAGAAATAAAAGTGCTTCGTCAACTGGTAAAAATCTTTTCTGAATTTTTTCCAAGACCAAAATTTTGTAAATTAGCTAATTGACCTTACGCCTTGTGCTTATTGTTGAATCGGTCAGATTTTTGTATTCGTCGTGGTAGTGGTTCCCTCGTGAGATGATTTTTTTTATTTGATCAAAAAAGTACGGAAGCTGAAATTTTTATCAACATCGTGTATCTTCATGCTTCAATCAGAAACAAATAAAAGGGCTAATTAAAGGACTCCTTGTTTATTTCCCCATGCATGGTCATGTGGATGATGGATTGACATGATTTGAGTGACAACGACAGGAGTCAAGTCAATGAAGAAATTCTCAATCTCAAAGACTTTTCTTGTCTCCTTGCACTTGCACACAGTCCGAGTCCAGACAAAATGTTTGTTCAGAGTCGAATCAAAGCTTAAGCAAAATATTGTAGAAAATCTACTCACTCATATGAATTTTGAATTGCCTTGATTGGAGCAGCTTAACCAAACAGAAGCAGCAGACCATCAATCATTTTCATAAAAAACGTACAATTAAAGTATTCATTAAACCTCGATTGCACTTCACAGTTCATGGAGATCAATTAAGTTTTACATACATTTGCCATAGCACTCGTTGGATTAGACAGGCATTCGTGTACGCGTTTTACAAGGTAATGTTTGAGGTAACAAATTGAGATTTCACTTCAAGTGCTTCATTTATTTTCTGTACTTAATTCCTTCCTGTGTTGTCCTCCAGTGGTATCCTTCCAAAACGTTCCCTCGTGAATTTCAATTCCCCAATCTAAAATTGTAATGTGTTTCATTAGAGAAAATGAAATGAAGTTCGATTGCTCTCTCCGTTCTACTTGGATGATTCCTGAGTCGAAAATAATGTGTCACTTTATGCTCTCAGGGTCACTTGTTTCTTGACCCAGTTTTGACCTTTTCACGACTTGACACGCACGCACTCTTACATCCACTTCCTTGATAAGCTCATTCTGAAGGAATTAAATGTACATAAATACTTCTTGAGCAAGTTAAGAACTTTTATGACAGACAGGAGAAAAAAAATATACGGGTAGGGTTTTGTACAAAACTAATTTAATTCACATTAATATCGTTTGACTGATTGCATGATACAATTAGAGATAAAATGTATACATTTATAATTAAACTCATTCATGCTAATGATGATCTCAGATTTTCTATTTTGAGTGATGCGAAATTTATTTACTACTTATTTTCCTGTTGACAAGTTAATCCAGAGATACATAGGCCATCATGTTAAATTACTTGGTTGGTGCGATAACAACTTTTTTCAAGTAATAAAATTTATTGCATAGTCTAACCCAAGCTATACGTACTATCTCATTCATTCCTATCAAATTAATTGGTTTGCTCTTGTTTTTATTCAAAAAATTGTGTATAATTTGAGATATCTGGTGATTTTCTCGTAAATATAATATATCAGTTCCAACCGGATTTGTGTCAAAAATGGTTGTGAAATATTTCACAAACTTTTCAGACGCGGAATGGAAATCGTTACAAACAAATCTATGAGAAAAAAAATAAGATGAAGTACCAATATAGCAATTCGCGTTGATATTTGAGCTAAAATGTTTGATATCATTATCGGTTAGCAATTATTTTCTTGCAATAAGATCGGATTACAACTCAGTCAGGAGTTTTGCTGTGTAGCCTCGCTTAAGCATTCCATGACTTTGTAAAAACTAGTTGTACGGTCATAAATGCTCAGAGCAGGCAGTACTTACCACCTTGGAAAAACGAGGACCACATGTTGTATGTCCAAAAGATGCATGTTAAAGATACTAGTCAGCGGATTTAATATGTCAGGAACCCAAAGGTGTATAGGTTTTACCCTCTTACCTCCGCTTGTTACTTTTATAAAATAAAAACAACCCAATCAAGAACGTCAAAACTTTTATAGCTCCACTTCTTTCTCAAACACTAAACTAGACCCTGGTTTTTACAGGGTAATTTATGAACTGGCACTCAATTACTCTCCAGTCTCACTATCACCTTTCTCAATCCAATCAGTCTTTTCTTATTCAATCAGGTTTTAATTGCCCTTCTCCACTGGGTACGTAAACGTATTGTATTTATTGGGTAAGTTATTCAAATGTTTATGTGGCAGGCAAGAGGTGAAGTCATGTCAAAGTTCAAATCCCTGTCGCTTCAAGGTTTCACTAAATATTTCAGGAAAATGTGTAGTGAAACTTTGGTTCACTCCTAAAATAAATTCTTCCCTGGCGATCAGAATTCAAATCCAAAATCGATTAGTACATGTAGTATAAAAATTACATACATTAACTTACATACTCCGTAAATCATGGTCAAGTGTCTCGACGTATTTTTCGTGGAGTAGGTAAATGTACATTCCATTTCACCCAGGGCTTCTAATTTTTCAAGTGGAGAAGCGGAGAACCACGATGATAAATTCCAAGCCATGTTGACTAAAATACATTCTACAGACACGGGGAATCGAACCCCGCTACTTCGAAACGTCATGGGTAAACCCCTACCACTATTTTGCGACGTCCTTGGTTATCAGTAAATACAATTAATTGCAAAAGCACCTGTCTCATGCGACCAGGTCATATGGAACAAAGTTTTATGTGACAAAATAATATATTTTCGGATATCGGCTGATCACCGATTTAGTTTATTCTCTGTAACATTTTGAATACAATTTTTGTGCTCCCAAGTACTACAGTGCAGCAGCGGCTAGAACGTCAATAACAATTCGAGTATAAGGAGCAGGAACAACGAGGCCTTTTATTTATTTACAAAGGGCGTGGACACTTCTAATTTTAATTTTATGTAAATTGAGGTGTAAACGAGTTACGCTTTTGTTAATCCGCCTGTTTGCTCTCTTGTTAACTCCTTTATAGATTTTGTAAAGCGTAAAACTAAGAATTATTAGGGCAACGTGATGGTAGCGCATAGCAGGAGTGTACTACTCATGCAGTAGAACAATGTCCAGTCGGCAGTCACAGTAGATCTTACATTTTTACTCACATCACGCAGCAATAGCAATAATCTGATTTCGTCTAGGCCCTGCTTTTTTTAATACACGCTTTAAATACATGAACATAACGATATTTAACAACATTTATTGCCTGTGAAGCATAAAATGAGACACAATTTTGAATCATAAATATGTATTTTCATAACAGGTTTTGTGTCGAACATGATGTATAGTTTTGCGAATTATCTGGATCACAAATATACGGCTTCTTCCTTGTCGTCACTAGTTTTTCAAACACACCATTCGCTAGTATTAATTCGAATGGAACGGACTCGAAATATGTAAGTGATTTGATAATGCACAATTAATTATCCAAACACTCCAAACTAAAGTGTTAACATGACTGGACTGTGTGCAAAGTCATTCAAAAATTAACTAGAAACAAAACAATGGAGGTAGAGGGAACGACAGCTCACTCACATTACTTTCAAACCCGACAACAATTACAATTACATTTACATTACATTGTATGTATGTATTTTGCATTGTGAGTCCTAATTGGGCAATCTTGGATTGGAGAGTGATTGAAGTTGACAGACAAGGGAAAGAGTTTCACGTGCACTTTGTGTCAAAGCGAATTATAATAAGATTACGTATATGTTGTGTAATATTATAAACATTATATAAAACCCTGGTCGGTTCATGAGATTCATTGACTCACCTTATTATTCCAGAAGGAGTTAGGGCTACAGCCACAGCTACTACTAAAATGTTACATTGTCCACTACGACTACGACTACAAACTACAACAATGTTCAGTGATGATGAGCCCGAGCCCGAAAAATGCATTGTATCCTTATGTATGTATTGCATTGCAGTGTCATCATCCGAGGAAGCGGGTTATTGGAATGCATGACAGGTCGTCTCGGTGATCCCAGGGCTTCCTGGTCAGAACATACGGCATATTATTATTATCCACATATTAAATTTGTTTTATACATACAAAATTATTTTTATAAGTATGTTGCAGACAACACGATAACTTGAGCCGTACAAATGTCGACCTTGACAGACGATGAGGGGAATCGCGTATCTGGCTTCCTTTCGGAAACATTTTCTTCAATAAACTGTTTCCCTACTACTAGGGGTACCTTCCTTAGGTGAAACGGCCAGGTAACCATTTCTTTACAAAAATTACGGTGCCGGTGACCGGTGTACTCAAGTACTCGGATTGAAATGGAGGTCGGTCGGCGGGAATGAAGTTAGCATTTAAGAAACCACGGCTTGGCTTGGAATAGTTTTTGTGTTAAGTTCTCCAACGGTTGCTGCCGTGGCCATAGATGCCGAGTTAGAATCCGGTTAGAGTCAGCAGGATGCCAAAACTCAGCTGGAAGTCACTCAGGTCCAGACAAACCATCCTCACCAGTCAGCCGACAAAATCCACGCAATTAAGTGACCAACTACCAAGGAGTCAAGCCGAGATGTCTACGCCATTATATTGATAACTCCATTATAACATAACTAGTCTTTACTTTACTACATAGTCAACCTCCGCCTGCATCCTTTTATTTTTACAAAAACCCATCACCTTCTCGGGCGTAGACCCTCTTAATACTTAAAAATTTTAAACTAGCCCTCTACTTTATTATGGTCACAAAAATTCGTCACTATTAAACTTCCTCACCTCTGCTCTTATGTCCTCGTCAATAGAACAAAAGTGAATTGAAGGTATGTTTTAATTTTAAAACGAGCATCTGCCATCTGTTCATTTGTAAATTAACCCTAATTAGTATAACTGGTTAACAGGACTCCTAATTTGAAACAATACACAATTTCTGACCTGAATTCAGTGGATGATGTTTTGGAAGTCCAAATTCAGGATTGCCTTCTTTATTTGAGTCGGAATTATCAAGGTGCGATCTCAAATGAACTGAAGTTTCAGGTGGAACCTGATACTTATGTATATAAAAATGTACCGGCAGAGTCTCGTGATGTGACAGAATTTATGAAAATGAGTTCAAGTAAAGTACACAGACATTGTCCTGAAATTTATGGAAATGACAACGCCATACATACAACAGTTGAGAGTTGCCCGGCTGAATATTTGCCTCAAAGAATTGGCTTCAACATATGAAAGTCAGTTTACAGAATCATAAACATTAGTTACTCAGCCGTTGCTGTTTGTGTGATGGTATCTGAAAAGTTTCTGCTAATTAAGATTTGTTGTTGCGGTGGAACAACAATACAGCACAAGTGGTTTAGATTGTGAATAACTACGGACGTTAAAGTAAAGATGCTTCGCCAAATTCCAAAGGCCAAATAGGGGAACAAACAAAATGGAGGAAATTTATGATTCTTTTTCTTTTGAGTGATAAAATGTTGTTGAGCGTTTAAAATATTTTCGACTAACATCTTCATCTTACAAGGAAACCATTTCGAATGTTTAACAATGATTAAATTAAAACATTCAGTTCCAAATGAATATGTCCTGAGGTTTTTACATGAAAAGTTGGTTCCTTGTTATCTTGACTGACCCAAACGTAAGCATAGTGTGGAACATCATCATAAAGTATGGAATGCTTGAATGGCATGTAAGAAAAAAGCATTCAATAATGAACTCATCTCTGTTGAGCGTCGTCGTCGGACGGAATGTCACTCTCTTTGTTCGACGCGTCATAATTCGAACTCCAAACAACTTCATTTCCTAATGTGGCTCTTAAAGGGGTTTTAACGTTGAAGTGACCATATTTTAAAATGCCCTTTTTCTTTTTACTGTCCCATTCCTTTAAAACATAATTTTCCACAAGTTTATGAGCTCTCTTGACACTTGCGTGTGTAATCACAGGAACCTCAAAACATTAAACTGTTTTGTGGAAGAAACTAGTCTGTTTTATTATCGAATGTGCTCAGACATCATTTGCCACCAAATAATTACAACGAATTGTTTTTTAACCTCAGGAAGGTACGTAAATCGAAGCGATTAAAATTATATGCGTCAAAATTTCATTTTTTTTCCACAAGGTAAGGTCAGGGATAGGTTATAAAAAATGTCTACCCCATACCCGAAGTAAAGGGATTACTTGATAATATTTTGTTTCATTGTCAAAAAAAACGTGAAGGTGTTTATTTAGGATCGCTTAGAGAAGTTAAAATCTCCCGGGGTCCTCTCAGCTGCATGTTCCTTCTTTATTCGATTCCTTGATTGAGACCTGTCCTCAGATACATTGGATTTGTAGATTGTAGCGTAGAATGAAGTGCTAGATTTACAATGCTCGATTAGCATATGATTGTTTCAGAGCTAGGGTACGTCGAGGATTATTGATGTTTCCGGGGGCGCAAGAATTAATTCTCTGTCAGTCTCCCTCCAGTTGACCTCTTCTTCTAGTTGACCTACCCGCCGTCGTGCCATACTCTAAGGTTCATTTAAGAATATAAAAGAATGAGAAAAAATAAAAAAAAATACCCAGCAGAGCGTCTCAATCTCCATTTCATGTTTTGACACATGCCAGGGTTTGAAACAATGGGAAAGAAGAAGTCTTTAGTTGGCCACGCTCACTTCCAAGGTGATGATGATAGGGGCTCAGACCAGAGCCCCTGCTAGTCTCCATTCAATCAACCTCCTTATAAGAATCATCTTCATTCATGATGATGAAATTATTCCAACATCTAATCTTAAAGCATTACATTACACGTTACATGTTAAATAACTTCTTTATGTTATTACAATTGCAAATATTCACTATATACGCTTGGACTCCGACTCGGACTCTTCTGTGAATCCCTGTGGATACTATTGTTGTTTGTGTGAAGATTTAGGTGAGTGTCAGGAGGCTCATTTATGGATTAAAATTTACAATTACAATATGGCAGAGGCTACACAGTCGAGTCCTAGTTAAATTGACATGTTTCACAGGGATCTGGTGTTTGCACGCTTAAAGAAGTACACTCACTAATTGGCATAGTCGTACATCATCGTGGGGCTTCATGGAATTGGAATTGGACCCAATCAGGGAGGATACCTGAGCACTACGAAGAAATTCCAATAATATCAGACTTCACTTACCACTATTAAAATTATGTTCCGCTTAAAGTGTAATATAATTCATTATCATCATCCAAAAACCGAGACCCTGTAAGAAAAAGACACACCTTTCTCTTTCAATAATTCTTTTCAATGTAAAATGTCATTTTGCGGGGGGTTTGGGTTTGGGCAGAACGGGTTACCTGTTCCTGTCCATTTTCATAAGAAATTAAGCCAAAAAGTAATAAGCCTTCCGCCCGCCACTGAAAGGAAAGGTCATATTTCGTTGATTATAATTGTAATGTAATTGAGTCGTCGAACCCCCTGCGTTCATGTCCACTATAAGTACATCCTTATTATGTTGTGTCAAAATAAATAATACAAAAAGCCAATCCTTTGTTACTGTCAAACCGGCGGCACGGCAGTAGTCCGAGGAAGGGAAAAGAGTTTAGTCATCCGTTTGGCATTTCAAATGTTCCGCTCACTTGGAGGGTCTTCTCTAACGAATTTTACGGTACCTAAACGGTGTAATTCTATTATAATATTATTAAAAGTAAATTTTAAGTGTCAACTCTAGTAAGCTAGCTTTGACCATTCTCCCGTGACAACCTTTTCTCCGTGACCACTTCTTACATGTTCCGCATTCTACTTGATTTCATTTTGAACGCCCACCAAGTTTCGAAATCTAATTATTTTTACCGTTTCAGGGTTTTAGAATGTCAACGATAGATTATTGGCGGTCATGGCGGTAACTCATAAGAATTCCACCAAATTTTCTTGTGGTAAATTCTTATTTCTTGTTAGTTATGATTTCAGGGTTGCTTACTTCCAATTATGCAATACAAGATGGTGGATACCACTCGAACCTTCGGGATATAGGGATTCTTAGAACCCTTAGGTGCAGCAGGTGAGCAGGTGCAATTAAGTGGAACCCGACTCCTCGGAGTGAGTGGAATGGCCCGGCTCAGTTAATTAATCAACTCAATAAAAAAAGAGTAATTAGTGTGTAACTATGCGTGCACAGTGCACTGGACTCTGGAACTTATTCAAGAATCAAAACAAATAAAGTCATTTTTCAGTGGAGTGCACTGCACGACATGGTGGGTTAAGTACATGGGGCGGTTTTACTTTTTTTTAAATATTTTTTTTTGAAGGAAGAAATGAGGAATGAGAATGAGTTATTTGACTCTTGTTTTCTTGCTACCTGCCGTGCTCTTCTGTAGTAGGTGTAGACACGATAGATGCTCATCTTTCAGACGGCTAATTAGCGGAAAAAATGATGGAGGGATTCATGATAGCTCAGCTTAACTTATCCTTTACTCTCTCTCTCTCTCTCTCTCTCTCTCTCT
>JAQGCB010003063.1:0-10374 GCA_034698835.1 Protaphorura tricampata | reverse complement strand
AAGAGTTTCTCCACCAAGAAGACTTTGACTACCCACAAAATAACTCACACTGGAGAGAGACCCTACGCTTGTGACGTTTGTGAAAAATGTTTTAAATTGAAGTCTACTTTGACTACCCACATGAGAACTCACACTGGAGAGAGACCTTTCAATTGTGGCCTGTGTGAGAAGAATTTCAAAAGCTCTGGTGATTTGGCTAAGCATAAGCGAGTTCACACTGGAGAGAGCTCCAACTAATTTAAATGTAAATTCGATGAGAATTTTTTAGAATTCATCTGAGACCTGGAATGGATTGTAAATTATTAAATATTCTTTATTTTTACGTCAACAAATTATATTTGTATTATTCAATAAACTTCAATAAATAATCAAATGATATTTTTGTTGAGCTAGTAATTGGAGTCTATGTATGCCTGCACTTCTGTTCATATGGTATTTTGACTCCCATACAATGACATTCTATTTGATGTATGGCATGCATCAAATAGAATGTCATATGTATGGGTTGAATTTTGAAAGTGGCATGTATTTATGCATTCCAAGGGAAGGGTACAATCTTTTGTATTTCTTGGATGCTCGGTTGAGTTCATCCTCTGCCATCATAAGTTGACGCACATCATCTGGTGTGAGGGATTCGAGTATAGAATCATGGTGCTGGAAAAAAGTAACAGAATGAGCATGAACGCGGAGTCATTATAAAACTTCTAAAAAATATTGACGAGATCGACGTCTCGTCAATAAAATGTAATATTCCTGTTGCTTTTATTAGTTAAGAAATATTAAGAGCATACGAATCGGTTCTTTTCAATAGAGTCTGTCCTTATATATTTTAATTGCTTCATTTTAGCACCCTTTGTGAGTTTTTCCTCGTAAAACATGGCGTCAAACGTTGACCGCTCCAATAAAATAAAAATAAATAAAAATTAATTTCAATTGTCAATGTTAACTGTGAATAGAAATATTCTTGCAATACCTGAGAAATCGTTGATTGAATTGGTGGTAAATTAAAACCGATTAAATTGAATGTGTTTCTCGCCAACGTTGTTTTATTCATAATTTCTAGTTCCTTCGTATAGTAATTCATTGCCGGAAAAGGGTTAAATTCCAGGAGAATTGGATTTCCAAATTCGTTTATCAGAAAATCTGCTCCCCATAATTGGTATGCGTTGTAACGGTTAATTCATTTCTTCACTTCTGGACGAAGGGTTGACAAGACTGCTTGAACGACAATGTCCTCCATTTTCTTCTCAAACAATTTTAAATTCATTCCGTCAGCTATCATTTGAGCAAACAGATCAGCCTTTTTTCTAAAGAGAAATGTATGTATGTATGTGAAAGTCTAGTTAGGATTTTTAAATGGGAAAGTCGTCGTTAGAATTGGACTCTACGTACATAAACAATCTTTGTTTAGTTAATTTGATACTTACGAGTTTTGACAACCAAAGGCCACCCTCGGAATTCTTGCAAGCCTTTCGGAAATCCTTCATTTCCTTAGGTAATATAAAAGTTTGAGGAATAAAGTCAAATTCTTCTTTTCCAAGAATATCCATTCCACGTTTTTATATTGATGAACATTTTATTCTTGTTGTCTAATTCTGAGCAGTGTGGAATAGAGTTGACTTTTTGATACGGAGTATTCCACATCCGCTCGGATCGAGGGCCCTTCCAACTACCTAGCCACTCAAATTTACTCTTCCTCTTGCTGTTCGATATTCCAGTAAAGCCTTGAAACAAAAATCATATCACGGCAACAAATACAATAGATACCATAGAGAAAATTTACCCGATGCTCTTAAGACGCGTGACACTAATAGCTGTTTCAAATTCGGATTTGGGTGTTGCCATTTTAAGTATTTACAGATATCCGGTGGAATATAAAATGGTTCACTCGAGAACACGAGGTACTTGGAAAAGGTAATGCGAGGATTCAGAGTCTGAACTAGAAAGAAAGTACAGACAAATGTACAGATTTTGGGTGGAAAATATAATCTAATTCTATTTCTGCCTACGGTGATTACTTTGTACATTGCACACATTTGTGGAATAAAATACTACATTAATTAAGTCATCTTACTCGTATGTAAAAACTAGAACAATAGCTATTGAGTATTTGCTCACCCATTAATATTACGCAATTAATTATAATTTATTCAGTCACCAGAACTCATGGCCTTCGTTTGTATTGTATTGTATAATTCGGTTGAGTGGAATTGATTTAGATTTGGGGAATGGCTATTAACCACATTTTCGTCTATTCAAACACACTTCAACTTATTCTACAACTACAATATGGCATAGGTTTAGCTAAATTAATCTGCTGAATAAAATAACATTGGAAATTCAAGTTTGTAGACTTCGTTATTTAATTTTTGGAAAGAGACTAATAGATAAACCGTTTCCAGCTTTTCCATCATAAAATCTGGCTGTTAGGCATGTAAGGTAATTCGCCATTCTTTGCCAATTACAAAATCCATGAGCGCAGTGAAAAAAGCATTGTTGTGTGACCTCCATCCTCCATCTGTATCGAGAACCAAGGGTTTGGAACGAAGGTCTTCGTTTAACGATGGAACCCTCCGGTGGCGACGTAGCATTCATCTTCTGGTCTGGTTTGGTTTGGTTTCTTTATTAACGTGATATTCCAAAGCATTCAAAGCGTATCGATTGTCTTAACATGGGAACCCAAATATTATTTTCTTAACCTAGGTCTTAAATATTCTTTTCTACGGTACCAATAATTTCTCTCTTCACATCTTGTCAATACTTGAAAATAAAATTAAGCACAATAAAAATAAAATTCAAAGTATTCAGGAAGTGAATTATTTGTAAGGTTGCTGAGTCATATTGTTGTGGTAGCAATTGTGCTAGCTGTTTGAGTGATAGTCCAACTAGTGTGTATGTTTGAATTTGCACTCCCACTCCCTTCATTCCGACGGATACTATTGCTAGACCGTCCTCTCCATTTATTCGGCCAAAATAATTCTAAGAACATGAGTCTAAATTTCTTTGATGTGCAACAGTAAATGATGAAATTGACTGCAGAGTTGAGGTTGAAGAGAAACACGCCGGCTGTGTAGACTTCTGGAGATTCTGATGGTGGTTCTGGACTATGGAGTGCTTCTACTACATTGAGGTACACAGGGAGCGAATTGCACATGATGAAAATACTCACAATCCAAACTAACATTCTGGCAAGAGCAATGTCTGAAGAATTGGACTGGGTCATCCTTCCTCTCAACTTGTTTGCTTCCCGTACCTGCACAAGGATCAAATCAATTATTAATAAAAAGGGGTGACCTAAACTATCCGGTTCGTTTACCTTCAAATAGATGGTGATGTTCAGGAGAGTGAGGAGTAACATTGGTACAATGCGGAACACAAATGTAGACATCCAATTTCTGTAATAGAGCATGTAGTTCGAATCATTCCACAGATAATGGATGAGACCGTAGTTGGTCCACTCTCCGTTCTCATCGTAAATACTCTCAATCCGGAAGTTCCACCAACTGGGGATATTGAATAAAATCGTAAAGAACCCAATGACCAGAGAGACACGGATGGCGTTTTTGTTTGTGCAGTAAGGACGGGCCAGGAGAGGGCGGTAGACGACGAAGCATCTCTCCAGTGTCACTCCCACTGTAAAGTACGTGGAGCCTAGTTGTGCTGAAAATATAAATGGAAAATTAGACAAAATTTAAGAGCGAAATCAGATTTTTCCGATGGTTACCAGTTAGAAGAAGTGGGACAAAATAAGTGGCTGTGATTGGGTTGAGAATGGTCTCGAAGAAATATTCAAATCGATCCACACAGAAGAACTCAATTGAGTTCGGAATCCCAAGACTGACAAGAGTCATACACCCATAGACAAAGTCACAAATACTCAGACCTAATAATAAAATATTTGTGGATGTTCGCATAGAGGGGCGTGACAAAACAATAGCACTCATAAGGTTCCCAATCATCCCCATCAAACTCACAAAGGACATTCCAACTCCTCCAATGAGGAACATGGTCAATGGGTCATCACCAGCAAAACTACAATAACCTCTTTCACCCTCCGCCTCCAATTCAACGTCATAGTCTGTGTCTTCCAACCCCTCGATTTGAGTTGTGTTGTCCTCCATCTCCATTATGGACTTGTAAAATAAAATCCAGAGTCCGTAGTCGGATTCTCCGTCATTTTAACTTTTGTGTCTAATTAATAAAATAAATTATTGTGAGTGGACTATATTATGTTTCTTAGAACGTACGATTAGTTTATTCCACAACATCGAGTCTGTCAATCCAGGGTTACGTGAGTATGTCTCCAACTTCCAAAAATATAGCTAAAACTTAATAACATGCAACTTGGAGATAACCTTAATGAGCACTTCTTCAATTGGTGTTAATTAAACTTAATTAACCATTAACAGGAAGACGTGGAATCAATTAAACTCTAATTAAGGTTAAGGAACATACGTCCTCAAATTCAATCTACGAACTATACCTGTTAATTGTAAGGGTAGAGAGGTGTATTTCGAGTCTCACGTTCCCCCTTGTAGAACTTCTAACACTAATCAGACTGCGAATATCCGAATAATCTATACCGTGGAGTAAATTCCCTATTTAAGACTGTACCAAATGATTAGACACGAACACCAGTAGATTGTGTACGCAACAATAAGTAAATATATTGTTTATTATTCACATAATTCTAAGGAGCAGAGTTTATGAAAAATTCTAAGCCACTACAGGACCTAGAAGGAAATATTATTTACACAACACACGGAGTCAGATCCATGATAGTGAAATGCTGGGTCTGGACTGACTCTCCTCTTCTCGTCGTCCTAGATTTATAACCCTAGCAAAGGTTAAAGCTAAACCTTGACCATGAATTTACTCAGGTAAGTAGTGAAGGTAAGTACTTACAAATAATATAATATATAGAAATAATAATCTTGTCTCCTGTCGTCGTCGTCTGATGTCTGAACTCCTTCCTTCTCTTGGGTTAGAATGTGGCATTGAATAATGGATGCATGAAATCGTGTACGTTACATAATTTTTATATATTATATATATTTGTTAGGTTAGGTTATGTGTTTTGTTATATAACAATTAATAAAAAAAATCTGATTGCAGTTAGAAAACTTTGTTCTACGCCGTCTGAACCGATCAAAACCGATACCGTATACCGTATAGAACCCTAATTCTGATTACAACTATGGGCAAGAAAACAACCAGGGTCAAATGAACGATTTCGGTAACATACGTATACGCAACCACTGCGCTTTAACAATCGTTAAGTATTCAGCAACATACAAAATTCATCAGGCGTTCATGGGAAAACTCAACCACTCAATTCGATGAATTTGGATTTGACTTTATATGACTCAGAATCAATAAACCTGAAATGAACACACTTCAGGGTTTCACTCGATTGCTATTCCATTGAAAAAACCTATTTGGAATAGTGGGCAGCAACAGAATAATTAATTACTTTTTAACTAGGAAGTTTAACTTGAGAAAATGAACATTAAAAATTGAGGAACGGAATTGAATTTCTCAACAGTCGCGCAATAGTTTTTTTATAGCTAGGGAAGTGGTCCAACTGGAACTGGACCCCAGCTTGTTCTAGTATTCTCAGAACGTCAAGGAAGTCAAGTACATAAAAATCGCTCACTAATGAAAATCGTAATTCCATGATGATTTCCACAAGAACATTTGAACTCTTCAGTTAGCTCGCTCGCTTTGGCTACGTCAGTCGACTTTCTCCATGGACATGGAATCCAACGACAAAACAATTGGCCATACTTTCTGGGAAGCGCTATCTTCAATACAAATATTTTAGTTTTGGCTGCATAGCTCTGCAGATTCGGATGGTCGCATACTACATTTTCACAGTGTTGGCATTTGACGTCCCGTTCTACGAAATTGCAGCAGCTGGGGGTCTCTTGGCCACTTTTGCATTGTCAGCCCTCATATCATTTTTCTTTCTCAGAGAAAGAGCTCAAATTATATTTGGGATGAATGGACTTTTCAGTCTCAATGAGCTTCAGAGTAAGTTTTATTCATTGGCACGGATTGTTAAGAAACAATTACTGAAATTCTGTTTGTTTTTAAAGTGCGTGCAGTGGGTCATTTCAAACTGAAGGAATGTCCACGAGATGTGGTCTCAAAAATACTGACGTTCATCATTTGGACGGGAATTTCAATTACAACGATCATGGGCCCAGTTTTTTTCATCATTCTGAACTCGAGCTGGAAGATTGCGTGGGTGGTTTCGTATTTCCCATTACCGTGGCCACAAATGTGGATAGCATTCATCGGCGACTTCCTTGGCCGCGTCGTCCATTTCACCTCCCACCCAAGAAATCCTCTACTATGTTTTACCACCATTCATTGCTATCGGAGTGTTTGCAATGATCGTCATTCTCTACACCCTCATTGCAATGTACACTACACTCAATATTTGGCTCACTTTCATCATGATCCTTATTATCGGGTTTGCATTGTTGATTACTTATATTGGCATAAATATCTGCAATCAAATGACATCCGCGTCCATGGAATTTTTCAACTCATTCAAGTCCACGGATGGACACAAGACAAAATTGGACAAAGCCTACTACAGGTCATTCCGCCCCATGGTCTGGCATATTGGAAACTTCTTTGATATCAACAATGATTTTCTTCACAGCGCTCATGGAATTTATGATTGGCAAAGCCATCGACCTTATTCTCGCTTACAAGTACTAATTACTATCACAGTTGTTATAAATTACGATTCCCTCGGTGAGATACATCATTGGGGGGCAATATTTCTAATAATTGTATAGGGTGTCTCAGAAATGAAGGTTCAAAAATGTCAAAAATTCTTATATGCAAGTACATTGAGACATTCGAAAATGATTGATCCGGAGACTTTTTTCAGAAAAACTCGAAGGGACTTGCTTGGGAGGACCCTTGAGAACAGTTTAGGTCAAGGGTCAGTCAAATAATTCTATAGGGTGTCTCGGAAATAAAGGGTCAAAAATGTCAAAAATTCTTATATGCTAGTACATTGAGACATTCGAAAATGATTGAGCCGGAGACTTTCAGAAAAACTCAAAGGGACATGCTTGAGAGGACCCTTGAGAACAGTTTAGGTCCAGGGTCAGTCAAATAATTCTATAGGGTGTCTCAGAAATGAAGGGTCAAAAATGTCAAAAATTCTTATATGCATATACGTTGGAACGTTCAAAGTTGAAGATTCCATAAATAATTAGAGTGGGCTTTATATGAAATTAAATACTTATCTTATTTATGATTCGATTATCAATTGCCAAAGGGTTTTGGTGCATTGAAAGCCAGCTACATACCTATGAAGTTTAATTGGGAGAATTTCGAAATATTAATCAGAAACATTTATACATACCTATGAAGTTTAATTGGGGTTCCTTCTGGAAATATTTGCCCTCAGGTCCGAGAACGAATTCACTAATTCAACAATTCTATTTTAAAAAATTCTTTTACGGCACACAAGTTCTTTGGTCAGAAAAACTGCAACAGAAATAATTATTCAAAGACAGGTTTTGACACAGCACTGAACACGGTAGAATTAACTTTTAATAAATTCACACAAAGGAAGGAATTGGGATGAACTGTTAAGATTAAAGTGTTATTGAAGAATAGACGGACAAGGCTTACACGCATCAGATTGGACCCAGTATTTTGTCAGAATCAGCAATTTCATTTATTCAAAGATATACCATTCGGTCCATTATATTCATACTCGAAGACTTTAGCACATTTGCTTGACATACAGGGTGCCCCACGAATGCTACTCCACAAAATTATTGTATAAAAAGACATTACTTAATTAGCATTTGATAACGTGATCCTAAGATTTCGCGTCAGCATAACCAGTTGAGCTGTGCATAATAATTTTATTTCTATTGCTGAATGCAGGAGAGCATTATTATGGAAAGTTGAGTATGGGAAGTATGTTTTAAACACCCTGTACACATTGATATCGGACTATGACTCAAAATATTTAGTATAAACAAAAACAGACTGGAGTCAGAAAGTACCCGAAAGTGTTGACTCAACTAAATTCTTATCTGATCATGTCCTGTTATTATTAGCACTACCAGACAAGACATAACAGCGGATGTTAAGTTAGGCAGGCGAAGATGTGTGTATGCATACGTAATAATAACGTCATAATGGTAATAAATAATCAGATTTCATTATGCGTTTTATTAAGTGTAAACCAATCTCAACTTCAAATAAATAGTTGCATATAGTTAACTGAATAGCGTCACACATAAATTTATATCATATTAATGATCTACATAGTTGTTCTTATTTGTTTCATCCAATTAACAACTTGTACACAGGTCACTCACATCATTTTGTGTTGTCACGTAACCCATTGTTGACTTTCACTCGTAGAAAGCATAGAAGTGTAAGTCATACGTAGGAATGCAGCTAGATGGCTCATTTTTCAGAGTGCGTACGTAATTTATGGACGGCCCCTTTTAACATTGTTTAATTCGACACACATCATGTTTGATCTCATCGGACGGCACGGCAAAAAACTACAGTGTCCCCGTTTCATCATGACTTTAATGATTATTTCATTCGTTGTGTTCTCCAAGCAGTGCAGTGGAATTGAGTTCTGTTGTCCGTCTGCGCAGTAGAATTATAGTAAAATACCGTAGTTTGATTAATGTGGTGAGTCCGTCATTTTAACGTTTGCAATTAATTAATAAACTATCTGATTTGTTGGAACCACATACAAATGCGGAAGTTTGGCATGAAAGGAAAATTGCGACTAATTTTCACATATGAACTTTTTCACTCGGCTTTGCATTTCAACATTTCATGGCAATCCAAGGATTTACTTTTTGTGTGCATAAAAACCAGTCTAACCAGTACAAGAGTTGAATTTGTACTGTGAATCTATGCATGTACATTTTAGCCGTGATACCTATTAATTATGGACATTAATATCCAAAATTAATTATTGCATGGAAATCCTCATATTCAAGTGCCACACGTGGAAATCAAAAGCTGAGTGAAAAAGTGAAATGTAAACATTAATCGCAATTTTCCTGTCATCCCAAACTTCTACATTTGTCTATGGCTCCAACAAATCAGATAGTTTATTAATTAGTTGCACGCGTGTGAAAATGATGGACTCTCCCACCAATCTACCCTCTGTATTGTTGTTTAATTCCACTGTGGACATGAACAACACAAAACACAACTCAATTCCAAGGGTTGCAAAACACAACGAGGGAAATGATATTGAAAGTTGTGAGGGAAAATGGTCACTGTAGTTTTTTTGGTGAAGCCGTGACCATGTTCCTGATCACAGGGATCGGAATGACCTTTGTGAGTTTGATTGGGATTATTGGGAATATTCTGTCTGTCATTGTTTTGTCACGTCCTTCCATGCGAACATCCACAAATATTTTACTATTGGGTCTGAGTATTTGGGATTTTGTGTATGTGTTTTTGAGTATTTTCTTGTACGGAATCCCATGGGCCATTGAGTTTCTCTGTGTGGATCCATTTGAATCTTTTTACATCAACATTTTCGCCCCAATCACAACCACATACCTTTCTCCATTTCAAGTGATTGGTTGGTAAGCATCTAATTTTGATATTTAATTCCCGGGAATTTTTTTTGTAATTTTAATTTGACAATTTCAGCACTAAGAGGCTCCGCCTACTTTACAGTGGCTGTGACACTGGAGAGATGCTTCGTCGTCTACCGCCCTCTCTTGGGCCGTCCTTACTGCACAAATAAAAACGCGTCGCGTGTTTCCTTAGTCATTACGGGATGTGCAATTTTATTCGCCGTACCCATTTGGTGGACCACCAGGATTGAGTGTGTTTGTGATGAGGATGGAGAGTGGATCAGGTACCGGTACCGTCTCCTCAGTTCTCAGCTTACCAAGTTGTTGCTAAGGAGCTACCATTTATTCACCATATGCACCTATGTATATTTTAGTGAAAAAAAAAACCTTTTCGGGGAATGGACAGCAGTTTCTAATGAGTTCTCTGGACGATCCTAAGTCTAAAAAAAGTCTTTGTGCAAAACAATCTTGGTGAAAAGGCAGGACAAGTCTCTTATTGGAAGACATTAGATGCCGACCATTTGGCTCTCGCCATGCAGACTCAGCATTTAACTACAAGTCCAGGACGGACGATTCCTTTTCATAATATAGCTGTGTGTCTTTTGTGTGTCCGTGTCCCTTTACAATATATATGCATTTCGGACCCCGACACGATCCTTCCTTCCTCCCTGTCTCACTCTCAGTTTGAATTTTCACTTTCACTTGACTTGTGTGTAGAAGTGCAGGGGAGAAAGTCTAGTCCGGAGGACGAGGGAGAAAGGAAGGAGACGTT
>JAQGCB010003062.1:0-10374 GCA_034698835.1 Protaphorura tricampata | reverse complement strand
AGCGGGACACCATTGAGTTGAGTGCGACGCACGTGCATTCATAATATGCGTAGCCGCCGACTCTATGGTGTCCCGCTGGCGGAACCTGCAGGTATTTTAAGACATGCTGTATTTTTAATTTTATCCAGATTGTTGGTGATGACTTGACAGTCACAAATCCAAAACGTATTGCAACTGCAGTTGAGAAAAAGGCTTGCAACTGTTTATTGTTGAAAGTGAACCAAATCGGCAGCGTATCAGAATCCATCGATGCTCATCTTTTAGCCCGAAAGAATGGCTGGGGAACAATGGTCTCCCATCGCTCCGGAGAAACTGAAGACACTTTCATTGCTGATTTGGTCGTCGGACTTTGCACTGGACAAGTAAGAATTCTTAACAATCAGTTTCGCTTATTTTTGAAGAAATTATATTCATAGAATGGTTTTCTTGTAGATTAAAACTGGAGCTCCATGCCGTTCTGAGCGATTGGCCAAGTACAATCAAATTCTTCGAATTGAAGAGGAATTGGGTGCTGGAGCTAAATATGCCGGAAAAAGTTTCCGTAAACCCCTTTAAATAAACTCCAGAATCGAGCCAACGTCGTATTTTGCGTAGACGCCCTTCTCAAATCTTATACCAGATGTATGTATAATACAATACAAGTTGCATGTAGTCAATCGTTGTCAGAATTATTCTTCATCAGCGTTAAAACGATAAACGAGTGTCGTTTTGTCTTCCAAATATAAAAAATAATAAAGCCAGCCAGATAACAATACATCCTGTTACTGCTGTTCTAAATTGTTCAGTATTATTTATTAAAATATGTTTACCGATCTAGGGAATCGGTCTTCGTGGAAATAATCATTATATTATCCACTATCAATTTACCGTAAAGCCATATGGTCACTGGTCAAGCATCCGAGAGGAAAGTCCCATACCATACCTGGGTTGGGTTTAGTTCGTAAAGATTTTGCTGAAAAATAACGAATAAGAACCCGGGTTACTATTTTATTCAGGCATGGTCACAGGTTAAAGACTTTCACCACTTTCTCCATAAGGGTATATGGAGACAGGTGGAGAAAGACCCGAATTGTATTCGAGCCCGGGTTAATATTCGGGGCCAGTTCTTATTCGGTATTTTACGGTACCTGCACTTGATTTACCCTAAAACTGCTTTTTCCTTTTTCTAACGCGCCTATGGTATACAGGGTGGGACAAAAATAACCCGGTTTTTCTTGTATGCTTGAAAGAAAAACCTGCTACTTTTGCCGCCCCCTGTAATGGTCTTCACATTTGTGAAACTCTTCGCAAATCACAAATGTAGTACCAAAAATATCATTGTATTAATTATCTTCCCCAAGGGTATTGCTACTGCTGCACTGTCACTTATCATTATCATTATCAATCACACTCAAAATCTTCGAAGGAAGATTAGTCTGTGTGAATACTTCAACCTTAGATGCATCACGGGTGTGTCTGGAAAGTAAACCCTCCCAACGTCAGACGTCAATGTATGTTCGATTGCAGTTTATAACAGGAACGGTTAACTTTATAAAAATAGTATACCACGTAGCATCAATGACCGAATAAAGCTTGTGTTTCCTAATTCGAATAATGATAACCCCACAACCCCAGGTCGCGGTCGGGCTCCAATACATTTCTCCACGTATCCCCATTTACTTTTGTGGAGGAACAGACCGTGTGAGCGTGTGACCCTTGCGTAATGAAAGAATAGAACCTCGGGGCTCTATATAGATTCTCCATTTACGGTACAGTGGAATATCCTATACATCAACCTTCCCTATATCGTACACCTCTCTATACCGACAAGAATGTCAGGAACGGAAGAACTCCCTTTGCATACACTTCTTTTGTGATTCCACTTTCTGTATATTAAACTTTCTCTTTATCGGACACATTTCGGTGCATTTTTCGAGTTCGGTATATAGAGAGTCCACTGTAACAAAAGGTGCATTCTACACATTGATTGTTGATTTTTTCAATGATTTGAAATTTTTCGTTCGTGAGAAACAGGACAGGTGGGAAATTTTGAACGCGACCTTCACTCCGTCATTCCTTTCGTTTTGAGGAAAAAGACGCAACAAATTAATTATTCAACGACAAAAATCACTGGAAAAATTGAAATCTCTGGTCTGGAACTGAAATAGGAACGAGGACAAGGGACAACCACTGTTGAATTGGAGGACGAGATCGGATTGGAATATTAATTTGGAATTTTAATAGAATTTTGAAAACAGAGTTTGGACGAGGAGGAAGATAAGATGGGGGATGAATATGACGTGGACGATTTACTTGAGGCTGCCTTGAATTACAAACAATCTTCTTCCGTAAGTTTCAATCGGATTTTAGTATACGAACGAATTAGCTCCATAATAATCTATGCAAATTCATCCAGGGTATCAAAATTGTATTAAGTATTTGCTCACAGACAGTGACCATATTTTTGGGATGTTTAGGGTATGGTAGTGGAGGAGGTGGGTTGGGAATGGGAAAATTCCAAATTCTAAAATAGGAGAAATTAAAATCGTAACTCGAATTGATAATAGTTCAAAATTCGACGAAAATCAATAGAATAGTATGTGGGATTACTGGAAGTCTCTCGTTTAGAAATGATTTTCCTAATGCGGTACAGTACTGAGTACTACAACTACAGTCAATGGTCAAATATGATTTTTCTCGCCTAAAATGTTTAGGGTGGTAACTAAAATCGAATCCTTATTTATTCATTTCGTTCAGAATTCATTGAGAGTAATTAGATTTAGTTTTTGCGTGCATAATTCATTTTGAGAACGGGCGAGTTAAATGGGATTCTTTGACCTACTTTCTAAATTCATGATAAGATGTTGCTCGACCGGGCCACGGAAAAGGAAAGGAAATGTAGTTGCTGCCCAACCGATGAATGAATCACTATGGAAGTTTTTTTGACGAATATTAGTGAATTCACAATTTACTTACATAGTTTACAACCTTATGGAACTTTTAATTTTTAATTTTCCACCTGTTCTATGGTCATGGTGTGGTCAAATGAAACTTACCAAAATTGGATAAGGTTTGGGGGAAACATTAATTTTAGGATTTACTATTTTTCAAGTTTCACACATATACGGAAAGAATATCAAATAAGCATCACTGGTGAAGATTTACTCAAATATACATTACTATTATAGGTGTGGAGTCCGCTAGTCATCTGCCGACGTTTAGAATTCGTCCTTTAGCGAGAAACGGGAACGGGCAGCGTGTCCTGAGTATGGGTAGAAAAAAATAGCTTAGGGCGGAAGATACATTTTTCTCAAATCCTTTATAAAATAAAATTTGTTCCTCCACTATTCATTCATCATACTAAAAATTCATATTTCTATTTTGTGGACGTAGGGTGGAAAGACAATGAAGAAACAAGGGCCGTAGGAGCGTCTTCTCTTGGTTGAAAGAAATTGTTTCTTGAAATATTTATTGAATTCTTATGAATCTAATGAATTCTCTCATTGCCCCACCTAATTTAAACTATTTTTTGTATTATTACAGACAATGTAGAGAATTGGACCCCAGGAGTTTCTAAAATATTTTATTTCGGAAAGTGTACTTTTGTACGATTAGGAGAAGTCTGGTCATAAAGTTTTGGACTCTGCATTATTGTCCAAAACTTTTACCATCGTCATTATGAAACTTTCAAACTGGTGAATGAAAAGTAACTTTAAAGTCAAAAATCCTTTGTTAGAGTTCAGAAGTTCTAATAATTTATCTGAATACCTCATCCCACATTTTGAGATTCACAAAAACTAGGTAGTTTCAGAAAATAAGACATTTGAAAAACTGACTAAACTGATTTAGGGATTTATCCTTTCAGACATGTCTGTCTGATTTTGTGTCATATTTACCGTACGAACGAACACCTTCCATCAGGTGAGTTTTGAACCAAACCGAGAAAACCCGACCACCGATCAACATTCGCCAACAATTCTGCTGTGTGAGTTCCTGTCAACCGTTTCCATTTATCCAACTCTCGAGTTAACCTTTAACCTTTTTATAATGGACGGAAAAGGGTGGAATTTGAATCATATTTTAATATAAAATCTGTATCTGTATGTATTCCAGATATGAGTATGCGCCCATAAGTTTTTATCAACTAATTTCTAGACCAAAAAAAATATCATTGCTGGTAAGTAGTAGAGGTAAATCAAATCGTTGGTATTTTAGGATCTTTTTGTGAATCTCAAAGATTGAAAGTTTCATGATGACAAGGACAATATGACTTTTAGCTTCAGATATTTTTGAAGGGTTTTTCAAATTCTAGAAAACTGATGGCAATGCTGAAAATGCTGATGATTGCGTTATGTGTTTGTGTTAATTCTTTGAGTTTTAATTGTTGAATTTTTTTTCTTTCCTTTCCTCTTCTTCGTACGTTGAATGATTTAATGCAGACGCATTCGGAGAAGACGTCAAATAGTCGGGGCAATAGCGAGCATGGGCGTGACCGCGACCGTGACCATGATCGAGATCGAGAACGTGATCGTGAACGCGACCATCGGCGAGGAAGTTCCTCATCCAAGTGAGTCTGAATTATTTTCTTCCTTTTTTGATAGATTTAGAGTTTAGACCTATAACAATTGGAGGAGCGCAAATAAGGCATTCGGTGTGTCGTTCTGTTTTTGTGTACTTTATGAATAGTGGTCTTAATTTTCTTCATGGATTTAGGGACAAGGACAAAGATAAGGACAAGGACCGTTCACGCAGTGACAGGAAAAGCAAAGAAGGACGACGTGATAAGGAGAAGGAGAAAGATAGATCTAGGAGTCCGAGGGGTGATCGTGATCGTGAAAGACGTAAGAGTCGTGACCGTGAACGGGGGAGTCGTAAAAGCCGAAGTCGCAGCCCAAACCACAGATCATCACGTCATTCGAGACGATCGCACAGGGATAGTCCAGAACGTGTTGAGCGTGTGAGTAGAAATATGTCACGTTCACGTTCTAAAACTCCACCAAGACTTCGACCAGGTCCAAAAAGATCACGTTCACCAATACGGCTGGGTGGAGATACGCCACTTTCTCCCGAAGAAAGGGATGCTAGAACCGTGTTCTGTATGCAATTGAGCCAAAGAGTTAGGGCAAGGGATTTGGAGGATTTCTTTTCTTCAGTGGGAAAGGTAAATATTTTGTCATTTAGAAAATATAATTTTCGAAAAAATATTGGTGGGAAGAGAATAGTGATGTGCAACTAGGCTAAAAGCTCACAACGGCTAAGAACACTTCTAATTTACGTTGAGGGAAAACTTTCCAATGGTAATTTACTAATTTGACGGTTTTATTTTATAATTTTAGGTCAGAGATGTTCGGATGATCACTTGCAACAAAACACGTCGTTTCAAAGGAATTGCTTACATTGAATTTAAGGATATTGAGTCTGTGGCTTTGGTACTTGGTTTGGGAGGTCAAAGATTGCTCGGTGTCCCAATCATTGTTCAACCATCACAAGCAGAAAAGAATCGGGCTGGACAATTGGCAAAGGCAGGAGCTATGGCTGCAGCTGTGGCCACGACGACTCCAGGGCCGATGAAATTATATGTTGGATCATTGCACTTTAATATCACTGAGGACATGTTGCGTAGCATATTTGAACCGTTCGGTAGAATTGATGAAATTTTACTAATGAAGGATCATGAGAGCGGACGGAGTAAAGGATTTGGTTTTATGACGGTAAGGATTTTGAATTTAAATTTTACAACGGTCTCAACGTTGTGTGAAAAGACATGGAATTATCATTTAGTTTGCAATGTCTGTATTTTAATTACTATCTGTTTTCTATTCTAAAGTTTCACGAGGGTGAAGATGCGAAGAGAGCAATGGAACAATTGAATGGCTTTGAAATAGCTGGACGACCAATGAAGGTGGGTTATGTAACAGAGAAATCTGAGACATTCTTCCCAAATCCACAGGCGTTACTGGACTCAGATGAAATGGATCGCGCTGGAGTTAATTTAGGGATGACGGGACGTTTACAACTCATGGCTAAGTTGGCAGAAGGTAATTACACTACACATTCAGTACAAGAATCCTAAAAAGTTTACAAAAAAATCGTTCCAAGTTCAGCTTAATAAGTTTCAGGAAACAAATTAATAAATATTATGTTTTATTTTTCAGGAACTGATTTGAAACTTCCAGAAGGCATGACAGCAGCCTTAAGTTTACATGAAAGTCAAATGAGTCAAAATCAGTATCCTCAAGTGGCTCAACAGTCTTCACCCGCTCCACCCATCTCAACCCAATGCTTTATGTTGTCGAATATGTTTGATCCTGTCAAGTGAGTATTCAATTTATTCTTAAATGAATTTTTTTAATTTTAGAATGTTACAACGATAATATTTCTCCTTTCAGGGAACAAGAGAATCTGGAGGAAATTCGAGATGAAGTTCTTGAAGCTTGTGCCCCACATGGAGGTGCTGTTCATGCCTTTGTTGACATGAATACCCCTAGTGGAAATGTGTACATCAAATGCCCATCCGTTTCAGCAGCAGTTGCAGCTGTGAATACATTACATGGAAGATGGTTTGGTGGACGTGTCATTACCGCTGCTTATGTTCCCCTATTGAATTATCACAGTTTATTCCCTGATTCCATGGTTGCCCATGAAATTCTTCAGCCTTCTAAGAAATGAATTTTATTTTAAAATGAACTAAAAGATGTAGGTCAAGATTTTTATTTCTTGAAACACTGTAGGCATGGTAAAAATAATTCCTGAAAATTCTTCAAGTTTACTATACCTACTTTAATGATATTATGAAATGAGTTTCATACACAACACTGAATGTCTGTACTGTATTATACCATATCCCTTATAAAAATTTTGCCCAGAGTGAATAAAATGGATGAATTGTATTGCATTTGTTTGCGTTGGGAAAAACCTGCGAAATTATTTATGTCATGTGACGATATTTGGTCATCCCTACCCCGAATGTCAATTGTAAAGTTATACGTCAATGACAAATTAGGACGACAACACTAGGATTTAGTTGTTTCAGAATATTTATTTACGAAACGTGAATGCGAGCAATTTTACAGCAGAAAAATCAATCAAACTTGAATATATTTTGATAATCATAAGTATCTATTTCTATTTTATCTGATTGGTTCTTATTTCTAGACTTGGTAAAATATCAATAAAAATTTGATTAAACTTTTATCTTTTTAAAAATATCCAATTACATTACACACGAATTAAAAGATTTTATCCAGGCCTGCACTGGACTGGAATATACTTATCAGTCCCATTTTCATTCTGCGTTCTAAAACTACCCAGATGCTGTTATCATCCCATCCAAAAACTAAAAAGCTAAAATACACAGACACAACACACAACATTACGTAAATAAAGCCTATTCTAGTCAAAAAATTATAAAAATATATTTATGTTAACCTGGAAGCACCTGGGCGAGGACTGGAGGCAGACGTTGCTGGTTGACTAGCAGGAATTTCACAAATCTTAAAATTCTTCCATTCTTTTTCACCCAAATCCTTCCCAATCCTGACTAGACCTAACTTTGGCAAGAAGGCACGATAATACGATTGGAATTTTATAATTAGGGTCCGATAAATGAATGCGTTGATATTTTCGCATTCCGAATTTGCAGCCCTTACAAGTTGGAAATTACTCTCATTCGAAATTAATAGTTTGGAAGTCACACTATCGTTTTGTTGTAAATAGTCTGACATCTTTAATTGCCTATGAATAGATTCAGCCAAATGCACAATTTCTTCTTCGAAAGAACTTTCCTCAAGACTCTGTACATTAAAATATTGATTCATTTGCTCAACGAATTTTTCAATATCTGACGCAAATGTCAAATAGTTGACAATATCTTCTACAGTGATTTTTTCTTTTAAGAGTTTTTCCTTGCTAAGACTGCGTCCCCTCAAATTATCGGAGTTTACATTAGCCACACCATAAACTATGGTCGCATTACTTAATTTTGATAAAAAATTATCAAAAGTTGGAAATATTAACTTGAAATCCCTTTTGCGTGATTTTGAGTTGTAGAATTTCCTCAGATTCTTACGATTCACTTCATTATTATTTTTTGATAAATTGGCCTTTTTAATCGACAAGGCGGAGTTGGTAATCCGATTCCCTGTCTTCACAGTTTTGTAATCAAATCCCGAACTAATGTAGTAAATGTAGACATGTTTCTCGTCACTTCTCAGCATGTCAAACATTTGGAATGCCGGTTCTTGGTCCTCGGCTGTCGGTTCATCTGGGATCCAATATACGGGAGTATTTGCATAATGACTACTGTATTCTTTTTCGGGGTCATTTCCAGTTGTAGAATTTTGCCAAGGTCTTGTGAGACTTCCTGGTTCCATACTAGTAATTAATCTTTCCTGAAGTAGACCAATCACTTGGTTATGGATAATGGGCAGATATTCATTATTTACCGCACACCATGATGACATGACCCTCCAATAAACACCGTCATCATGACAAATATTCCCTTCAATAAAATTGATGATTTTTGACGATTTCTTTTCAACACCATCAACTTCAAATGACAACTTAACGTTGTTTAATCTATTCAAGAATTTTTCTTCCTTCTTCATCAACTTTCTCTGAATATCAGCAGCATTAAATATCGCATCCAAAACATTTCTAAAGGATGGTTGGTAGCCCTCGAAGGATTGGATTATATGATTTTTATACCTCAATATGAACTTTGTTGCCCGTGAGAAATCATCGGTGTGTGAATGACACAAATCGAAACTGTCAACCTCATTTCGATGATGTGCGGCGTTTGGGATTACTTGAACAGAACTTCTTCCTGCAGTGTTCAAATAGTTTCGGATCTTCTCTGACAAAATCACGTCAAGTTTTTTTGACAAATCTTTGGACACGGGCGTCAAATGTTTACGATGTACTTCATGATCGGCTTCCTCTTCTTCGACTTCAACTTCAACTGCTTCTTCTCCATCTTCATCTTCATTTCTTGGGGGCCGGGGTTTGTAAACATAAGTTGGTTCTCCGCGAGCAATGACTGACAGATGGTCAAGAATGCTCAAGAAATCTGACTCATCAAGTCTTTTCAAAAGTCTAATATTAGTGAAACAAACTTGAACTTTCACTCCCTTCCATGGTTGTCCGGTTCCGGTATTTCCTTTTCTGAAACACTCCAGTCTACAAATTGAAGAGAACTCTCTCAATTCGGCAATAAAAACAGTGCATAGTTCCAAAAGTCCAAACGGGTTCGTTTCCTGGTGTTCTTTCATCGTTTTTTTATTAAGTCTTTCATTTCCAATTAGCTTCTTGTTTGTTGCTTCAATTTGACCTTTTTCACTCAAAAGACGGGCGGCCACACGGACTGGAAAAGCATAATCAGAGCAAGAATGGACGACGTTGAATGCATGCCCCGTGGTTACTGCAAATAAATCGCCAGGTCGATAGTGAAAAATTATTGAATGAACGATGGTGACTGACTTTTCGCAACCATAACCTCTCAGAAGACTAATTCCTTTCTCCACTTCCTGCACGTAAATTTTCACCTGGAATGGCCCACCTCCGAAGAATTCCTTGTCCTTTTCTTTTATTTCTGGGAGATGTTTCACGACTTCTTCCTCAAAAATATATTTTCGGCCATCTTTGGTCTGATTGAATGTATTGTATGTGAGTATGATATTTTTGATAATGTCTTCTTCACTCATTTGATCACCGTTGTTGTTCTTGAATCTTTGGGTCAAGATCCTTTGTATACTGACGTGTTGAACTTCCATACCAGACCGTTGATCATAATTCGATTCAGGTTCAGATTCAATGGTGGGGTCAACCAATCTCTTCTTTTTCCGTCTAGGTGGTTTATTGGAACGCTTCGCGTTTGCATTTAAATATGCGAGGCCGGGATCAGGAGGGGACCTAAATCAACATGGAATTCATTGAATTTGAATTGAAACTAAAACTAATAATAATTCACATTATTCACCGCCAAACAAACAACAATGTCCCAATGCTGTAATTCTTTGCTAAAAAAGACCAGAACGCTCATTACTTTTCAGTTTTTTGTATTATGAATTATGACATATTTGCTTGCACAGATATCCTGGCAAGCAGGGGTCGGTCGGTAATTAAGTTTCGAATTCGTTGTATTGTATTTAAATGCTCGTTGAATAGTGTCCAAAGTGTTAATTATGCATATAGACTTCTAGGAACCCAAAGTATTCTATAAGACGTTCTAATTGGAGAATCGTTTTAATATTATTTAATTATAGAAAGTAAAAGATTTACCAAGACGCTGATGACTCATCTGAAGACCAGTCCTCAATTTCAGAATACGAATTGTTAGTGGATGAAAAGGAAATATTGGGATTAAAAGATCCACTACCACTTGGTCTTAAACTGCAA
>JAQGCB010003061.1:0-10374 GCA_034698835.1 Protaphorura tricampata | reverse complement strand
GGAATACTTGACACGACTTCAACAACGACCAAAGTGGCATCAACGCAGAGCTGAATGCAAGATTGGTGACATGGTCCTCATCAAGGAGGACAATTTACCCCCATTGAAATGGCGACTCGGAAGAATTGTTTCTACTCACCCCGGACGAGATGGACTCATCAGAGTAGCAACGATTAAGACAGCAGAAGGAGAGATCAAGCGTCCAATAGTGAAGTTATGTTTATTACCAGTGGACGATAGTACTAAGAAAATTATTATTTAACAATAATACGATTTGATTCATGAGAAGTTGAAGGTATTGTTAAGAATATTTTATACAAATTTGTTGTGTTTGTTTATAGTTATTATTTTTTTTGACGTGGGTAATAAGTTAATTACTAAATTTATACTTTGACATTGTACTGATTGAAATTGACATTTCAATGGTGGGCGGGATGTTTGGTTTTCATTTCATTATGTTTTTCAAGCATTGAGATGTGAATTTCAGTCAAATTATGGGTAATTTGACTAAAATCCATTTGTGTATATTTCATATGATTATTAATGTATTGTATGTGTTTTTCATTTCCTGACTGTGATGCATTAGCAGGTCATCGACATACAAATTACTGAATACATGATCTGGTCACTGGACTCAGAAATAATGTGTTTGTGAAGTTTGTATAGTGCGTTGGCATGCGAATGCAACTAATTAACGTAGTCTTTTATTCATGCGTTTGCATGACATAACGGTTCTTTTCCTTTCGTTTCCTGTCCACCTGGCTGGACTTACATAACGTATAACGGTAAAGTAAACTAATCCGTAAGTTGTAAACACTAATCTTTTAGCTTTAATTACTGGAAGGTTCCAGAAAATTCTATGTGTGTGATAATTGTGGAGTCAATTTATTATATATACAACTGAAGTTAAGTAACTAATCATGATTCCTTGCTTGCTCTTCAACGAGAACAGGTCTCTTCATTTGGTCCGACTATTTTGTAATAAACTAATACACATTATAGAACAAGTCTGTATTGCTCGTATTCTAGTTCATTTACTGTAGTCTCATTTCGCCCAGAATTAGGTAGTCACAGTATCTGCCCTTTTCTATTCATTTGGTAATTCTAGAGTACCAAACAATTTGGTACTCCATTCCCCGTTCAATACAAAGATCTTCTCACAAACACGGACAAGTTCCAGTAGCTTGTTAAGATTCTTCACAATCACTTAATTTCACTTCGCTCAACAAGTTTTACAAAACTACCTGGAGAAAGTATACAATCTTTCAAAAGAATTACATATTTCAGTGCAGCGTTATAGTTCACGTATGTAAGGAATAAAAATATGTCATCGAAAAAAATCTGTACAAACTTAAATCAGACAGGAATCCTTTGCAAATAACAAATTTAAAAATAACAAATGCTTTCTTTAAAATCAGAACAACATTTTTAGAAATATAGATCAAGTTAATGCAATCTACCATCAAAATATAGAGATCAGGGTCAATTTTATGGTTAAATCTTGAGGAAGGAGGTGAAATTTTACGAAATTTTGAAGCTCAACGCAGGAAGTCTGACCTCTCCCTACAAACTAATATGTAGACGTAAGGCCTTAACGCGAATGCGACTAATTATCGAAGAGGATTTTTTGAGAGCACTTTTCATTAACTATCTGAAAGATAAAACTGCAAATGCACAGTAGTTAAAAACGGCAGGACTAACAAGCATTTCCATCTCAAATAACACTTTCAACTTCCCACCGAAACGACAACATTATAATTTGCAATTTCCTCGCCCAACCCTAGTGTGACGAACACTTAATTAGAGGAGTCAGGTAGTTAACCAATGTATTAAATTATATTAGACCTGCTGAGTCTTGAGTCTACAAACATGAAGTCTTTATTTTTCTTTATCCATATACCCATCATCACTCTAGGATAGAGCACAGTCATAAAAATCCGTCCAGTCCTTTCTTACGTACCTCGCGTGCATACAATCTCTGCATAATGACTAATGAGTTTACTTCTAAAGTAAAGTCGTAAAATGCACATATTTCACCACAACAGCATACGTTACGTTTAGAACATAAATTCTTGACAAAATTTACTTCACTGGTAAGGAAAACAATTTTGTGGTCAATTTTAAATATCTGGGCTATCAAACATTCTCTCCTTGAAGAGAATTTCAAAAACTCATGCATCTGACCTTTAAGAATGTTAGGATCGATATCTAAAACGGATAAAATTTCATTTTTTAAAAAATCTCTAATTTCTAATTGACGTCCAAGGTTAATACAAATACTTTTCAAGAATTAACAATAGATAAAAATGACTCCAGTCAACAACAGTCTACCAATTTCTAAAGAATGGAATACACACATAGCGCACGACAACAACAAATTTTTATGTCCAAACCCCATTTGCATTTACATTGACTTCAGATTTCTCTTAAAAATGTCTTCAAATTCCTGTAGAGTCATTACGATATGGAAAGATAGAAGAAAACCTCAACTCGACCCGACACGTCGGTCGGGCCCGACGGGAATAGAAGAACACAAGAAAACTTTGTAGGCGAAGCGTATCGTCACTTCATTATTCCCATCAAGAACTCCCATAAGATACCCAGTCAGTGTACCCACCCCGTTCGAAGGAATTCACTGGAAATAATCCTTTTGTTTCACCCGACGCCCATGACAAATCGTGTAAATGGCTCGCTTAGCTTTAGCCTAACCCAAAAACGGTCATCATCATCATCAAGCAGTCCAGTCAAGTCCACTACTTCTACTTCAACTTCTACTTCTACAGAGTCTTAGGAAGAGAAATCGAATCGAATTCTTTTCTAAAGAAAAAAAAGGATATCAATTCCTTTCCAAACCAAACCCAAGTGAAGTCAGGACTCAGGACACAAAAAAATAGTAAAAAAAAACTCAGGCACCTTCACCTACATTATAGACAAGCCTTTTCATTCTAAAACGACGACGGTATTTTCGACTAGACGAACGAACGAACGAACGGTTTGGTGCGGTGCGTACGACTCCCTTATCTTTGAACAAGAATACAGGAAAAAAACAGCCACACCTAAGCAGAAGTTTTCCATTACTAAAATTAAAATACTCCACAAGGGAATACAACACATTTAACATCACGTCACCTCACGAATGAACCGCACCGACCTCATCCACGACCCCGGACACACACAACAAGGAAATTCTCCTTGTCCTATACAATGTAAATTTAATGTAATGCAATAATGTAGAAATGAGACTCCCTCAAGGTGTGAAAAATTCGAGGGGGACTCAAACGACCAAGACGCACGAGTAAGTGAGGCAGACAGAAACAGAAAAATTACTTCTTTCTTAAATTGGTTCCACTTTCTTATAAGCGTGGAAGCAAATTTAATTAGAAAGAGAATTTCAAATGTAAATAATTCACAATGACTGTTGTCTTCTGGGTTGGTGCGTTTACAGCATCTCCTTGAAATTATACAAAGAGCTCTGAGTAATCTTGAAAATGCTAACCGAAATAGCCAGACGGTAGAATTGTTAGCCCACTTGACCCATTTAACTTGCATATTAAATACGTCTCCAGAGGTTCCCATTGATTTTACAACAATTCTGTTGACTGAGTCCACATATCAGGTCGACGATCTTTAAGACTTGTACAGAGTAAGAGTTTCACCTATTTAAAAGCCAAAGCTTACGCAAGAAATTGTGGGAGAATCTCTTTAATATAAATAAGCAAGTAGAACCGTAGCAGCAGAATGGTAAATGGCGACGGAATTATGATTGGAACGATATGCTAATTAAAAGCCAGAACGAAATGAGTTTGTGTGGGGTCATACCTACTACAAGGACCATTTGAATTGGACAACAGAATAACCTCCGACTGATTCCTATTGCTCTGCGTCTGCATATAAAGGAACGACTTGACTTGTCTTTAGAGTTCAGAGCAAAACTAAAGCCTTATAAATCTTAAGAAATCTTGATAAGAAATATTTGTAACACACAGAACTCATAAAGACTTTTTGCCAAATCGTAGAAAACCCCCCCGTACCGCACCGTACAGAAATAGTACCCGTATGCGTGCAGCAATGACCTTATTAAGCCTCACATAATTAATCGGATTTCACTGTTGAAAATCCATTAATTAGAAATCATTGTCGCTTTCGCCATCACCATCACGCCCACACAGGACTCTTGAAACACTGTTAGCCTGTGGGCGGGGAAACATTTCTAATTAAAATGTAAAGCCATTACACTCCAATGTCTAATTGATGACTAATGTTCACATCTGGTGATTAGTAAGTTCGCGAGTCAGCAGCATTTTTACGACTAATGTGAATTGTGAATGCCTTTTTGCATCTTTGCTGACATACTTCAGAGAGTACAAGAATTGTGTAGCAATTTCCCATAAAAACTTGCCTTCAATTCGTCTTGAGCTCCAGAATTTAGTGTAGGTACAAAAAATTGCAAAAGAAAACAAAGCCGACGTGCGGACGGACATTGATTCTGCACGTGCATTTCAAAGTGTGCGTCTTCAAACAAACATTCTTTACACAATTACAATTTACAATTACAATGTGTGTGTGCAGTTTAACTGTCTAACTTACTACGTAACATACATACATTCTGTGTACTACATTGTCGGGTTGCATTCTTTTTCGACAGGTGCCGACGAGGAGAGAGATGAATGAGGAGAAATTTTTCATCCTTCAATCCTTTCCGCCTCTTCACTTCATCGCCAAACTAAAAATTCAACACATTTCCGAGTTTCACGTCACAGTCAATTCCAAAGAGTCGAGGAGATGAGGAAATATTTCATCAGAAAAAAATTAACTATAAATTAAATTAACGTAAAATGTCATCTCAAGAGAAGAAATGACGAAAGAAATTAACCGTTTGACATTGACTACGTGGAAAACTTGCATTCGTTCGTTCAATATTTGCTTAATCTTAAGAAGCCATCCTCCCGTAGAACATTTTCGGCGAGATTTAATATGAAGATTTTTATTTGGAGACCAAGGAATTTCTAATACAATATTCTTCTGAGAATCGATGCTCATAAATAATAAGTCGACACATGGAGACCAGTTGCCAAATTCAGCTCAAACCGCAGTTATTCCACGTACCCGTTAAACTGAATATGTTTAAATTTAATGTGACTGTACAAGAAAACATTTGTATTGTTTAGATTCAGAGATTCAAGATATCAGTACAGTACATTTGAACTCTCTCCAAAAAGTTCTTATAAAACTAACTCTCAGTCAGTACTTCAGTCAGTTCAAGTCAATCATCCATCGAAACAGCGATACATACATACACGAAGAAAAAACCAAGACAGAAAGTCCTTGGGAGACACTCAGGTCGGGCCCACACGCTGGGGCCATCAGGGAGAAAACTCTAAACGAATTTATGTTTGCTCGGGTCGAAGTTCGACGGATCTTGCCAGCCGGCATGTGGTTTGGAACATAAGGAAAAGAGATTGAGCCAAGCGGAGCGAAGGATTCCAATTTTTATTGTATTACATATTTTATCACATTTAATACCATTATTCAGATGAGGAGAGTGAAAAATAGGAATGCAAATCCGAGTTAACATAATGCATAACTGTAGAGTACAATGCCTGGGTACATGGTATGAATACCACCATACCATCACTCTCAGTCCCAGTCCCAGTACCTTCGTACAACACAACAGTGACTTCATTAAATTTGTTCTTGTCTCCCTTCAATCCAAAATCCACTCACTAGACACGCAATCAAGTCCAGTCACTGTCGAATTTGTCACTCTCAGTGAAACTCCACATGAAATGATTATGACTGGCCATGCACCATGAACGCGGGGGTGACATGACTTACTCGGCATGGAATTCCAAACCAGAGCGCAGAGCACACAAGTTTCTGGACTTAATAGAAAACCGATATTCATGACCAAATTATATTCAACTCACCAGGCTAGTCAGAACTGGGCTGGACACTGCATTGGTATGTGAAATTAAGCGAAACTTCAACACACAACGTATTTCTAACAAGGAAACGACGGGATACCATATAACGATAACGAATTCAAGTTGAAACTCTGCGAATAATTCCATTATGATCTACCTAATCGAATTTAGAACTTTTGAGGGTCATTTCTGAATTTACCTTTGGAGTGCGGGTACCAGTGAAACACCTTCAGGTTTACGAAGATATTCGCCGTTTTCTAGAATCATCAAAATCAATCGCGAACGTTCTCTTGTGGAATTTATCACTTAGCATTCTCCACTCTCCTTCTGAGAGGTTTTCCTTGCTTCAGTGGTTTACAATACTAAATTCGGACTTCACTCGTGTGGAATATTTCGGATTTGCGATGAATGGCAGAATGAAGGACATCGTCAATAAATGTTTTTGTGTCACAAATATCATATAATGCCATTTCCTTTGAATATTCAAAACCAGCTATCCACCACCATCAGTAAACATCAATTCCAAAATGATGTATCGATTAGGTTCAATTTCTTAAATAATTTTGGAATGGTTGATACCTTACAATTTTTATTTTTGTTGCACAACTAAAGGAAACTACATTTTAGGTTTTGAGGATGAGAGTAGGATGATCCTAGTGGATGGTTATTTCAAGTGGTTACTTGAGAATCAGGAAATATATTATGTATGGAAGCGGGAAAATTTCGACATTGGATCCCATGCACCGAAATACCACAATTATAACTCCAACTTTTCTAGAAATATCGAAATATCCATATCCATATCGAATGTGTTCAATACCGTGATGCACAAGATATAGAATTCTTGGTCTAAATCTTACAAAAAATGCCATAGTCGAATCTCATTTCGGATCTGGATTTGAATCTGACAATTGTGGCGGTAGCGACAAGTAGGAAAGGCTAGCAAAGACAGGTGACTCGTCCTCCAAAATTGACGGTAAGTAGTAAAAGTACCGTCATCGTCATCTGATGAACGTATGAATAGTGAGTGACTGGGAGTCCACACAGTGAGTAGTAAGTAACTTATTCTTCCTTATCACAACAAGCGCAGATGTAAGGAACAAAAGGGTTTTTTGAGATGAAGTGGACAATTTGAGTCAAGTCAGGTGAGGACAAAAGAGGGAAGTGGAATTCCTCGAGTGTAATTGCACTTGAGATAAGAGTCGAGCCGACGTCTCAAATCGAGTCCAACAAAGGAACTCAAATTAAGTGACATGCGAGAAAGATCAAGAGATCATCTTCATCATCAAATCTCTCTTCATTTCTTCACCACATTAAAACTATCTCACTAAGACGGAACTCACAATGTCGTCGGACGGATAATAATCCAAAAAGATTTTTCAACATGAATGACTGAGTAGTCAAGTCTATGGCCCGGCCGGATACATGCACAAGAGCTCAGTGTCACTTTGAATGAATTGTATTAAAAAATCACTCTCATTCTCATCACAATGTGCTCGGAGTTAATGAGTGTGCTCAGCTAGAAATCCACATCTGCCGTACGTCTGTCTGTATGGTGACCAATTGTAATATTAGAATTTTTGTCAGTCCGTTGCACAGTAAGGGTTTGATTCCTTGAGCAAATATGGTGTCGTAGCTACTTGAAACAGTTATTTTTCCAGGCCCAGTTTTCTGAGTGATTCTATATTTCAAAAAATATGTTTAGCATTTTGAGACTACGTGATGCAAGTCTAACCTCGACAGACTAGGAAATTGTCCTACGAAACAGAAGCAGGAAGGAATTTAAAGATTATATGCAGTCACCAGTTCCTAATTTACGAGCATGTTCCCAGCTCACAATTCAGTGACATTCGTAATTTCTGTTGATGGATCTGTGAAGCACAGGAATGAGAAATTGTTCTCTTAATTTCTACACATGTCTCAATGTCCACGTTTCTTCTTCTAAGATGGCCCGAAATTAAGATCATGAGAGGAATATTCACACATAAGAAAACAATTCATAAAAAAAAACTTCCCCGGGAGAAGAATAAGTTCATTTACCGCCGTGATGTGAGTTTCCGTGCAAGCATGTGTGCAAAAAAAACTGCACTAACAAGACCATAGGCCAAATCGAACGCTGGCAACGGACAGACCTGCCCACAAACATGTACTCACGTACGTTAATGCAAGGCTACGTATTTGTTTTTTAAGCGATTTCAACAAATTGAATGAAAACAGGACTAAATTGCCGGGGTAAAAAAGTGATATCCTCCAGCCAAAGAACACACACATGTTTTAGTTGTCACAGGGGGCATGTCAATTCCGGAACATATTTCGGTAGACGGGACTCAAATATAATCATAGGATCTAGTTGTTTCTCCTCAGCAACCTCTGAAGCAGAACAAAATCACTAAAAGTACTATTTTAAACTGTGTCCATCTGTTTATCGCATATTTTGATTATATACAAGAACAAATTAAGAATAAACTGTAGATTCGAATGGACCCCTGATACTCTCATGAAGGAAAAGGCAAATCCAAACTGAATTTAACAAGGTCCAGATTTCAATAACTAAAAATTTTGGCGAGTGGCGAGATGAGCTTTTAATTTTTACTTTTCGTATTGCAAAGAAAAAGTACTAATTCTGTCGAAGCACAAACATTTCCTGACTCGATTAAATTGTAATAATTTGGCTAAACGCGAATGACCTTTCCTTCGTCTGATTTGATTTGATGTCTGTGACATAAGTTAATGCCCTTAAATATGAAACTGATCTGATCCATCCAACGTTCGCTTGCGTTGTACGGTAAACGCAGGTGAAGAGTTGAAAAATTCATATGGCTCAAAGGCAACATGCAACTAACTCCTTACTCCTTCTTTGACAGAACTAGAAGAGAGATGAGGAATCAAAATGAAGAAGAAGAATATATATGAAGAAAAAAAACTTCCAACAATATTTCATCTGTACATTAATCAGCAACAAGAGAACTACGTGGGATGGCAAAAGCGAGATATAGTCATATTTTTTTTTCTTACTTAACTCCAATCCATGTATCATTCCCCCATCATGTCGAGTTAAAGGAATAAAGTGAAGTTAAGTCAGATGCCCTGCACTTGAATGCATGCACGGACTGTGTACTCTGAGACTGTGATGCTTCTCTCCCCCCAGGCGACGTTCATCTCAATTCATTTCAAAGATGATGCACTTTAATTTACTCAATAATTAAAACAAATATAACAAAACGAAGGGGGTTGGACTCCATTCGTTTCGTGGGAATTGGTTCAACCCTCCAACAATGTAGTAGGTAGTCGTATAATTCAATAATGAAATAAAAACAATTGCTTGGGGAAAATCTAATCTTGTAATCTGATCAAGATCGATATACGAAAGCAAAGTATACGTATGGTGCGTGCTGTTTCAAAATTTTCGAATCTTTAATTTGCAGTTATGCAATTACAGATTAAAAATCGAACAGTAAAATACAATGTGTAATTAATACAAATTACGAAGTAATGGCCAAAAGTACTAACCTATCGCCATAACATTATGATCTGCTATGAAAATGAATTACCAAAAATGTTACGAAAATTCCATTAATTTTCGTACTTCCATGCAATGATCAAGTTCTCCCAGAACAGGGAACAGTGGCAAAAGTATGGGGTAAATAATTTTACAAAGATACGTTGAATTGAAAATAACATATAGAAGTTTAGGGTTTAGAAGAAAAAAATTGAACTTAAGACTAATTTTCTGAATTTTATATCCAAAATTCCATAGATAACTGTAATTTCAGCACCGATAGCAGATTTGTCATACCAGAAACTCTCTCCATTGCGGAGACAAAGGTTAAGGAACAGAATCAAATGCGAAGTGCGGCAATCTGTCTAAATTTTCATCCCTAATAATAATATTTTGATTGCCTAATAAAAACAGCTGGCCTCGTGGCTTCTACATGTCGTCAGAGAGGGAAACGGGAAAATCCGCTTTAGATTTCATTTCATTCTATAGTCAAGGCGGATGACGATGACAGTCAGTTGACAAGAATACCCTGCAAGTAATAGAGCAATGCCTTTTTTCCTCATTGTGACACACGACAAAGAGCCGAATTATGGTGACAATAAAATATCCCCATCAAAAGAGTTAGTGAGCATAGGTATGCCTCAACTTTTTTAACCTTAAAAAAATGAATACCGGACGGTTTGTATTGAAACGTAAAACCAGGAAGTATCTTTGCCGTCGAGTTTTCCTTTCAACAACACACAGAATGGGATGTCATTTAATTTTTTTTTCTTACTGCTTTTCGCTCTGCTTTATTTATTTGCCGTCATCTGTCCCAAAATGTGGTTTCAACAAGATGGACTTGAATGCAAGAATGACGGGACTTAACAATGCCTAAGTTGAGTACCTTACTTACCTAACATTTATTTTCTAAATTATTCCTCGTGCGTTACTGCATTAGAAGGGTTGTAT
>JAQGCB010003060.1:0-10374 GCA_034698835.1 Protaphorura tricampata | reverse complement strand
CCCTCCACCTAGTTTTGGTAACAAGAAATTGGGCGGATCACCAGAGAATGGAATTCAATCGACAAAGAAATTACCTCAACAAAGTATTCCAATACCAAAAACCAAAATGCGAACTGTCAATTGGAGTAAAATTCCAAGTGGACAGATTATGGAAGGAGATCAGAACAATATGTGGGCGACATTAGCCAAGAGCCACTCAAGATCAAAAGTTGATCTGGACTGGGGAGCCTTGGAAGGGATGTTTTGTATTCAACAGGAAAAACCAAACTTAGCGTCTAATCCATCAGGTCAAATCAAAAATGATGAACTTGATCGACGAAACTCAAGAAAAGACGAGGTTGAGATTTTTTCCTACATTTTTAATTTTATCTGCACCTTGTCGGGTTTTTAGTGGTTTATTTAATTGTTTTCGAAGGTTATTCTGTTGGATGCAAAAAGGAGTCTGAATATCAACATTTTTATCAAGCAATTTAGAAGGTACATACACAAACACACCTGCTAATCACGGAATGTCATATTCGGTCTCAGGATTTGCGAACTAATTTTTATATTTCTGCAGTTCGAACGATGAAATGATTCAACTGATTATAAACGGGTCGTCGGAAGATTTTGGAGCTGAGCGTCTTCGTGGACTCCTCAAAATCATTCCGTCTCAAGATGAGATAACTGTATTGGAATCTGTTTCTCATGAAGATAAGAATCGTTTGGGAACAGCAGAGAAATTCCTCCTGCAACTCATCAAAGTCGATGGTTATCGACTTCGTATTGAAGCCATGTTACTCAAGGAAGAATTAGGGGCTTGTGTGCAAAATATTGAATTGTCAATTAAATCTGTACTCCAAGCTGCCAGTGGTGAGTTCATGAAATTAATTAGTGTTAAATTAATGTATACGAAGTTTCACGAAACCGAATAATCGAAATCTCAATTTTTTCTAATCTGTAGATGTCAAGACTTCACGGGAGCTTCAAGAAGTTATATTTATGATCCTCGTCGCAGGAAACTTTCTCAACTCTGTAAGAAATTGTTTTGTAATATCACAATTTAGATTCAGTTTTCATGCCTCTTTTGGTTAGAGGTCAGAGCAATTCTCCAACTTTCTCAGGCTGGAGAAAGTTGGTGAAAGTCGCCTTTCTCCAGTCATTTGTAAGACTGGGATCACTTTGCTGGAAAATCTTGGGCCCGAAAGTCCCCCTGTACCATGTTAGTTTCTGACCAATATTGAAAACTAATGACTATGAATCTATTCTAGGGAGGGTACGCTGGAGACGCGGCGGGAGTAAAACTATCGTCCTTACAGAAAATCGCCGAAATTCGTGGGAACAAACCAGGAATTTATCTTCTCCACTTTATAGCTATGGTGGGTAATTCTGCTGATGCAATTCTATCCACTGTAAAAAATTCCAGCATCCAATTTTCTATTTTTTATTTTTTTAAAACTTTGTTTGTTCTTATTTCTTTCTACCTTAGCAAGCGGAGACTAGAAATCCTCGGTTAATCTCATTTGTTGATGACATGGTCGCATTGGAAGAAGCCTCAAAGTAAGTGGGATTAACATTTTCCTTACTCTCAGTAGCGTTAACGTGTTAATAATCCCATAATTTATTGCTTGTCATTTCCAGAACCAGTATAGAAGTATTAAATGCAGAGATTTCTGCATTAAAAACAAAAGTGACAACCATAAGCCAACAAATGGAGAATCCGTCTGTATCACGGGATATTATTTCTCAATTCAGAGACTTATTTAATGTAAGGATTGAAGTAATTTTTTTTTCTATTACGATGGTCAATTAAATTCATGAATTCTATTATTATTTTTACAAAATAGGAAGCTGATCTACAAATTGACAGACTAAATTCGTATTTGCCCAAAGTTGATGAAATCCGAATTGATTTGGCTCATTTTTTCTGCGAGGATCCAAAAACTTTTAAATTAGAAGATTGCTTTAAGATATTATTCACTTTCACAACACGTTGGAAATCTGCGGCTTCAGAAAATGCTCAACGAAAGAAACGTGAGAAAGAAACAGAGACAAGGAGAAAGGCACGAGAGGATCAATTCAAGAAGCGAAACCAATTTCAGCTCGGATGGCAAAATCAAAATTCAGCGAGCATCATCGGTGATCAGGTAAATTTGTTGATTCGTTTAGTATTGGGCAATACTTAGAACGTTGTGTCACCGTAATAGATAGTACAGTCAGCCCCTGCCACTTCTCTATACTAAGAGCTTGGTTTTTCAAAACTTACAAAATGTACTCCTTTTTCTTACAGACTAATAAAGTTGCGCTGACTCCCGATGATGAAATCTTCATTGCGTGCTCGCCGCGGATTGTGAGGAGACGTCTTAACACGGGGCCAATGTCTGACAATTCTGGTCCAGCAAGTAATGAAAGTCACAGTCTCACACTTCCATCACCAGGTAACAAAATACTAGACTTAAAATTTTAGGTTTTATCTTAATGTCATGAATACTTGATAAATATGTTAATTTCTCACGCTCAGATACAACTCCAAACGGGTCATTCAGAAGGCGAAGGAGTCGAGCACCGTCTGAGGAAGACGAAGCGCAACTCATGGACTTTCTCCAAGAATCTGGACAAGCTGCCGCCGCGAAAGAAGGTTCGACATTTACTACTGAAAAACGCCCTCCAAATGAACAGTACGGGTCGTTGGACCGATCATGGTCCAGAAAAACACGAAGACGACCTAATCTTTTAGACTTTGTGAATGACGAACGTGAAAGAACAATTTCGCCGGCCCCTGCTCATCAGGATTTGAAAAAGAAAATAAATAGTAACGGTCCTGCATCCCTTCAAATTGAACGGCCTAGCGTAGATTCTAAACATGAAAGCCCCACCAGGTACGCATACCTCACATACATATGTATATTTCTAACGATTCCAAATTCATTTCTTAAAAATGACACTTTTTTATTATACTTCAGAGAATGGCGAGAAAGAATTGCTGCTTGGTTTGTGGATTTAGAAAATTGTTCAAGTGGCGAAATTCCGAAGAGTCACGCTCCACCACCACGTCGATTTCAGAGACGATTGGCCCCGGAAGCCAGATCTGAACATGGACCCAGAAATTTAGCCACTTTACCGGAAGGTGATGTTGGGCAAGAAGAGGATAATATGGTCCTGCGAGCATATCAAAGAGTCTACCCTGACAGGAAACCTTCACTTAAGCTCAATACAAATGTTCTCAGCGCAATGGAAGCAATCGAAGGTATATTTTTTCGTGTTAGCATGTGACATTTCTTGTAGATTTATAAATTAACCGACACATGGTTGAAATCCCGTTTTCAGAAGTGCAATCTCCAGTCAAAGAGACATCGCTTTGGAGAAGACCTTCGGTTATCGCGAATGAAACGGAAAATGAGGCAAAACCAGCAAGGACTAGCGATAGTCCCACTAAAAATTTGGTAAGTTGTTTTGAGATAGAAGTTTTGAGACTTGATACATAATATATTTGTGTTTTGTTTATTCAGGGTGGTGACAACACTAGAAGAACTCTAATAGAATCCTTGGGAAATAAAACTTCAGAGGACGATAACCTTGTTTTATACATTACGCCGAAGCCAACCACACCACCGATAAATATCAATTCCAAACTCTCAACAGGTGAACCCAAGAGTCCAACAACCAAGAAACCAAAAAGTCCAACTTTTGATACGAATGACGATGCAGATTTTGCTCCTGGAACCCGAGAAGGGTTCAATCGATTTGATTCAATTCGTCGATCAAGACGAATCAAAAGACCAGATGCATCTACACCAGCACTCCCAAGAAGATTTAACAATACTACTTCAGTGAGTCCAAGTGCCCATTCCCCACCAAAATTTGTCTCAAAAGTTGATATCACCACTGAACCACAGCCAAGTGACCATAAGATACAAACAGAACGTCCCCAGGGACGAAGTACTCAATTTCTTAACAAAACTCGACCAAAAGGTGATGGACGTAGCACGAGTATGGTTGAACCTAATCAAGTGTATGTGCCACTTGGTAATAAAACTGGAAACGGCACAAGTACCAATACCAATAGTGATGCGTCTGGATCAAAATCTCCGGTTACATTTTCAATCGGGGATAAAGTGAATAATAAGTCCAAAACAACGACAACTATATCAGGGTCAGGGGCAGAACACGATGAAGGTTTTGAAGAATCTCAGAGCTCCTTATCGGAGACAAATAGTCAAGCTGATCCGAATGGTCTTACAATTACGAGTTTTCAAAGGGACAGCAGAACTGGAAGAAGTCCAGTCAGACCAACATCATTAAATTCTCCTGCAATTAGAAGAAAATCATTCCAAGAAAATTCTCCGCTACAACTCTCTGTCAATAATAATGTCAGTAATGGCAACAACAACAATGCTAGTTCTCGAACAAGTCTTTTGAGCTCCGTGAGTTCACTCACGAGTCAAACGACTGTCAATACAGTCCGAGATGTTAGCGATACTCATAATTCCAATTCGAATTCCAAATTAAAAAATTCAGTCAAGCCAATGACTAATGGAGACCTCCAAAGCAAACGTTTTTTGAGTTCATCGTTTAGAACAAACGGTCATGGACCGAGAAATATCTTGAGTAATAAAAATACTAAAAATGATGATCAAAATAATTTAAACAACAATGAGCCAGGACGTCCACAAGGAAATACCAGCCCTGTAGAGAAAGTCAAGGCTAGTTCTAAAGGACTTGCCGGTGCAAGATTTTTAAGTTTCATGCGTCCGACAGCTTCAAGTTCTGCTAAAGATAAAATTGAACCACCCAAAACTAAAGGAGGATCATTTCGACGATCCTTCAAATAGTTGAATTGAATATTTACCTCATTATACGCAATTTAAGTAATTTTATGTTATGTACATTATGTATGATACTTATTTCACTTCTACGTTTCATTTTTACACCGTTTATGTATGTATGTTTACAAACAAACACTTTACCTCAAAGTATGGAAAATAAAAGGAAATAGCTCTTAAAATTTTAAATAGGATGAATTTATTTCACCACGAGTTTGGATATTCCGTCTCGGACTCCATTTCACGCAGGAGATTAAAATATTTGTAACGTTTCCCTGATTACAATTGATGATGCAGCAAAAAAACAACAAATGCCTCCCGGATTCGGATTGTTGACCTGTAAACTCTGTCGTTTCGAATGTTCTTTGTGTTAGAGTCCACGGACACGTCTACAAACAGTCTTCGGGCCAAAGAGATTGGAATACATATATATACTAGTACTATAGTTAGATTACTTCTAACCTCTTTGCTTCGGGCAGTTACAATCTTTTAATATTTTTTAATTGAAAAATCATCTTGTATCACATAATCATGGAATAACGTTTCAAAATTTTAGTTTCACAAAGGCACGTAAACATTATGCCATAATATATTAATTTTTAAAAATCGTTGTAGAATTTGTACTCTTAGAGTACTCCAAACGTCATGGACTCTTATTTGAGCCTTCATCGCCCTCAATCCCAACATCGAACCAAAATTTCAGAAGCTTTTGGACAAGATCCTCGTTGTTCATATTCAAAAACTAGTTCGACCCACAAAGTTCTTACTTTGTCTTACTCACGTTCCCGTCAAAATTGTGCCCAATCTCAATCTTCATCTCACAGTCTTCATGGTCAACGAAGCAAAGCTCAAATCTCTGATGATTGTGGTAGTTACAGAGCTCGATATCGAAGTGCCACTGCCAGTGGTAGCAAAAGCATGTGTCGTCTCCCGATTCCAGAACCCTCTTATTCCCTAATTCGAGCAAGGTCACGACCAAAAGTCACAACTTCTCGCCAGTCAACCGATGTATCTTCTTGTGACGAAGATAATTTTCCCAAAGATGAAAGAAGGATTGTACAACAACGTGGTCGTCGACAAAGTAGAACTGCTTTTGCTAAGATTCATGAAAAATATCGAATCCAGCAGGATTATCCTCCTCCCATGACAAGGAACAATAGGAATGGTAGGCCGCCAACCTCTGGTCGCAGAAATTCGAGACCACAAACCCCACCGAATTTTGACAGTGGATCTGATAGTGAAGATTTCGAGGGTTGTGCAACGAAAACGGCCCGTCCCCGCTTCCCAGAAGTTCCAGTTAACCTCAGTAAGTTAGGCATTGGAGAAAATAGAGAAGCACATTTTTTTGACACAGAGATTAATATCCACTACCATTTACAAAAGGTTCAGTTGAAAATTCAAATAAAAATTATTATTGTTTGTTCAGACGATTCAAAGGAGTTTCGAGAACTCATGGATTTCCCGGCCGGCTTACTGGGAAAGAATAAAATGAACCATACTGAGGAGAAGGACGAAAACTCAGCTCTAGTATTACAAGAAAGTTTTAAGGATTCCAATTTCAGTCGGACCACATCTTTGAGCTCCATCAATTCTTCTATGTGGAAACATGCAATAGAGATAGAGACTGATGATGAAGAGGAATGGTTGACCAAGGCACTCGGACCAGATTCTGGAATTTACGCCCATGCCCATGCCGTTGTCGTTGATGATTCGCAGGTCATTCCAACGGCAACAGAAACTGCAACCGTTCAAAGTATTCCAGAGGTCCAATGGTGGTATGATTACGTTGAGCCAAAACCAGCACAAATAAAAATTAGTGTAAGCGCCTTATGGAACTGTATCTTCAAGTAATTTGAACTTCAACCAAAACTATAAAGTTATAATGTATTGCGTTTCCTATCTACGCGCAGGATACGGATACCAGGGTGAAGGAAGAATTGCAATTATCACCGTCCCAAAATCTTGGAAGTGAAAACTTTATTGGAGCTTCAATTGCTCAAAAATATAGGTCTCGCTACAGAGGAATGTTTAATCCGAGTCCACGGATCCTTGAAAAGACAGCCCATGAGTAAATATTTCTGGCTTAAAAATATGTTCTTCTTTCACAAAAAATAACACTAATTTTGTCTACACCGTTCTGTATACTGTATAGTCATGCAGCCCTAACTGATGAGGCAGCCAGTCTAACTGGTTCTATTCAGGACAATTCACAAGACGACAGCGGTAGTAAAGCCATGGCGCAGCCGGATCACCCAAAAAATTTACAAGTGCCTTCCAAAGGTGTTAAGCTTGCAAGAACGCTTTCGCCTTATATTAGTTCAACCAGGGCGGAATTTGGAAGCATTGGCACGGATAACTCAGGGAATTCCAATGTTCCTCCATTTAGTCTGAACAAAGAATCGACGAGTGACTATGTTCTTGATAATGTGTAAGCTTTTAGTACTATGGTGCCTGAATTCAATATTTCTAATTTTTTAATCATCTAACTTACAGTTACAGCGGTCAGCTTTCAAACTACAGCTCTATTCGGGAAGCTCACAAACGCAGAGAACGTCGGAATGAATTTGGACAGAAATCAGATTCGAATTTGAAAAGTTCTTCAAATACGAACATCAGACTCGAAACACAAATGAAGAATAAAAATCGAATTCATCCGCTTCAGAGAATTCCGGCGGGTCATCAGCTTGAAACTAAGGTCTACCAGTATGATCGGTTAGTCGAAATATTCAATTAGAACACAATTGTACGTACAACCTGAAGGTTTTGTAACTTTTGTTATTCCTTGATGCAGCAATGAAGATTCAAACATGAGACCTTTAGCCAGTTTTACCGAAAGAAATAAATATGAATTTCCTTGTGCTCATCTACCACCGTTACCAGACATAATTTTGTCTGACATTTCGCTCAGGTAACTTGGGAAGCTGTTAATTTTGAATATTTATGCATTTTCCAATCAGAATTAAGTATCAATTTTGACAAGTCGTTTTTACTCATTTTGTACAGCGGTGGTTTAAACTCGATTAGTGAACCAGAATATTACAGTGACGGTGGTTTCACTGATACTGAGGTTTCAGCACATGATAGGTACGGCGTACGGCATACTATTAATTTCTAAGTATAGTTAATTAATTCATTCATTTCACTTTTATTTGTTCCTTTGCCCTGTAGTGTGTCAAATAATATCCTGGACAAATTCATGGAGGATGTCGCCAAATCGTATCCAGAGGAATCTGGTATTGGTTTTAATTTATCAGAATCTGATGAAGATGACGAGGAGGATGACTTTGACAAAAAATATTTTGGCGATGAATCATTCTTAAATGACTCAACCCCACCACTAAACCCAGTGAAAGTCAACCATATTCAAACGAAAAATTGTGAACGAGTTGGCCATCAGGGTCTGTCGAAGGATTTCTTGGCCGATTTTGATGGGTATTCTGCTCAGGGAGAAACGTTTAGCTCTTACCGTTCACCCGGACATATGGCGTCTTACGAGTTGTATGCTGCCGAAATTGATGCTGATATTGGCGGACTTGGTGCTCAAAAAGTAATTGGAAACCAACCAATTAGTCGTGCACAATTTGCAGCAATTTGTTGTCCGAAAAACTCAACATGGAGCAGCAGAGAAAGGAATTCCTTTAAACCTATACACAAAACTGAAGATGAAAAACTTCCGTCAGAAGGAGTTAATGAAAATTCGACGGAAGATTCAGCCCACAAGGGACATTTGCTTCCTGGTGGTCTTGAAAAAGCTCAGGTCTGTTTTTATGTGTTTTTCCTTACTGTCATATGTCCGGAGATTTTACATGACATAACACATACACTATAGGTTAACGTGAAGGGAATCATAACACAAACTTATGAACCACTCATCGTTGACGAAGCAGTGCCTGAACAAAGTGATGAAGACCAAGAAGACGCCCCAACTGACGACAAGGAGGGCAAAAGTGAGCAGAAGTCTGAAAATTCCGACACTAATAAAAGTACTAAGAAAAATGCACAAACTTCAGAAACTTCTGATAATACGAGCCAGCAACAATCGGCATCCACATCTCAGCAAGCTACCACCAGTAATCGTAGCGCACCAGGGACATCAAAAAAGCCGAAAGCAACCACGAAGAAACATCAACCGGACGATCAGAATCAGAATACTAAGAAAACGTCAACATTTCGGCCGAAGACTTCTGTCGCAACAAGTACAAAAGCCGCGTCAAGCGTCAAAGCAGCCATTCGGACTACCCAATCTGCCCCAGCAAAAGTTCTAATCACTGGATTGAGAAATCCTCGAAATGTTTCAGGTCAAGCCAATCCGAAACCGACTCCAGTTCGTGTCGGAGTAGTTCCAGCCAAAACAACGGAAACCGTACATCGAGACGGGAAATCCCCTACCAAAAAAGGGACAAAACGTTCTAAGAAAAAGAAATCTGAAACTACTGCCCAAAATGATGAAGGAAGTGAACCTGTTGCAGGACCGAGTAACGCGTCGGCTGTACCAAGAGAGCCGACACAACCAGCTACCGTTACCAATACAAATCCGATTCCACTCTTTCAAGGCTTACCACCACCGCGACCAACTTTGAAACAGGGTAGTAAAAATGGACAATTTCAAGAGAAAAAGAGCACACGCCATGTTAGCATTAAACTCCCTGATTATGCTGTAGAGTCTGGAACATTTGAACCTTCGAGTCAAAACGATGAAAACACTTTGAAACAAGAAGGCGATGATGACGATAGTCCAAGTATAAAAATTTTGATCCCAACGACAAATGATGCTTCTGGATTTCGACCACTGGGGAGCTTCCTGAATGATAATCCGAACACATCTTCGAGTTACCGCAGCAGTAATAGTGGTAGGCCCAGCACTCCTGGGATTCCAACGTCAAATCCTTACCGCGGTCAAAATTCTACAATTCCATCTGGTCATTACACCTTTAATGAGAATTCTCCAGGACCAGGGTATCAGAGCAATGATCAGAAATCTGGTGCTGACGTTGATCAAAATCAACAATCCCCTTCCCCCACTTCCTTGAGAGCTAAAGCCAATCAGAGTGGGTATTACGGACTTCTCGTGCGTCAACGAAAATTGACTGAACAGAATGGTAGTACAGTTGACCAACAACAACAGCAACAAGAGCGTTTGCCGATTTTAAGGAACCCACAAGAATTATTGCTTCCACCACCACCCATGATTGGGGCACGTGCGCCAGTTGAACCAAATTGGAATGAGAATCCCAACACATCAGTACCAGTTCGTGGTGAAAACAAGGCAAAGACAAATGCTAATTCTAAGGGGAAATCTAACGCTAAACCTCCTCCCATCCCTCCAAGGGGAAGGAACACAAGAAATGAATTTTAGTTTTTAGTTCACATACTTCTGATTGATTGAACATTATTCCTCTTATGAATAATTAATAAATTCTCAAGGGATTGCATTGCAGAGAATGAACCGAAGTTTTATTCACAAAAGATATTGCTTGATTGTCATTATCACGCAAGTTTAATTCTAATTGCGGCTTTCATCACTTTGGCTGCACTTCTAGTCAACGGGTATCCCCAACTTCAATTTCATGAT
>JAQGCB010003059.1:0-10376 GCA_034698835.1 Protaphorura tricampata | reverse complement strand
ATTCACTAAAATCTAGTTGCCCATTGTTAGAATGGCATCCAAAGCACGTCAACCTTTTTGATAATATGCTTAAAAATTTACCTTATTCCAGACGAAGTATCAAAATGCGATGAAAATGCGATGAAAATACGATGAGAATGCGATGAAAATGCGATGATTGTCCAATTAGCCCAATGTCCAAATACGACCAATGATTTGTCTAATCTAAAAATTCCAATTTATTTTCTATTATTTTCATGTCCACTTTTTATCTTGTAACAATTCCTCAGCATTAGAAATATTTAAAAAATGTTCAAACTCACCTAGTTTTCTTTGTCCTTTTTGCAATTTTTAATTCCACTTGCGGAAATTCGTTTCCAGTTTTGGAATAATATACAAATTCTACGAATCTACTACTAAAATTTCTAAAAATTCACTACTCTACATGTTCTTTTTTTGTTTAACCCATTGTTACAATGAAAAGTCCAGGAATAAAAGATGGCTACGGAGCCGTCAAGTACGATCAAGATTCGAGTAGGAAGTGACGTTGAAGAGAGGACCGTAGAGCTAGGAAAAGTACAGACGACTAGAAATCTGATGAGGTCTACACGATGCGATTGCCGATGCTAAGTAGTGTCCCCTGGACAAAGAATATATATAAATTCTACGAGCCCTCACTCGAGTGTACTCTCAAATGGAGAAACGTCACCACCACAAAATATCATCCGATAGGCGATGCGAATGTCAATGCACGGTTAGGGCTATGTACCCCGGACAAAGAAAATACGTATTTCCAACGAGCCTTGGCTCGTGAGCGCTCGCAAATTCCAAAGTCCTTTATCTCCTTCCCTCCACCTGCATTTGGACGCACCATGGACGCACCATTGACGTTAGACTTTTGAGGTAGACTCTTGGTGTAGACTTTTGGTGTAGACTTTTGGTGTAGACTTTTGGTGTTAGACTTTTGAGGTCATCTCGGGCTTTTATACATTGCGTCATAGTGGGTTAGAAATATGGGGTATGCTAGGAAATGGGTTTAAACTTTTCCACTGTCAGGATCAGAAATCGTAAATCGACAAGGCGAAACAAGCGTAGACGCATGGCATCATTATATAACTACACGATTTAAATGTCGATGCCAAGGACAGCCATGTACTTCCAACGACCCTTTGCTCGTATCCGCTCGTAAATTCCAACTCCTTTATCTCCTTTATCTCGTCCTCCCTCCAGCCACATTAGAACGCTGTACTATCACAGAACATGCTGGAACTCATTTACCACCAAGTTTTGTTCCAAGTACATATTTATCGTACTCAGATGAAATGGATTTTTCAGAAAGATTTGGAAATACAGTTCTCCAATGGTTGATCAGAGGAGCTCAAGTATTAGTTGCACCAAAAACAGAAAAAATATACAAAGAACATTTGGGTCAAGAAACAGCGTCTCTCTCAGAAATTCATGGAAATGTGTCTATGATATTTGTAAATTCTCATTTCATTATGAATTATCCTCGTCCATTTTTACCGGACATTGTCGAAGTTGGTGGAATGCATTGTAGGCCAGCAAATCCGCTTCCAAAGGTTAGTCTGTAGTTTAAAATTCCATTTTCTCAATCTCAATCGCAGGCAATTAGTAGAAAACTATAGTATTAAAAATTCCCATTTTTTATTTGAAGGATTTGGAAGACTTTATGAACGGATCTGGCGAGGATGGTGTTATCCTGTTTAGCTTGGGCTCAATTGCCCAAGGGTCCGACATGTCAGAAGAAAATCGTAAAACATTTCTAAATGTCTTCTCAAAATTGAAGCAACGGGTCATTTGGAAATGGGAGACAGAGACAATGGATGGGCTTCCATCAAATGTGATGCTTAAAAAATTTGTACCTCAACAAGACCTTCTAGGTTTGAACTGAATAATTTAATAATGCAATTAGCACAATGAGCAGTGCAATGATTCCATTATTGGGTCCACTAATTTTCAATTACGTTATTCGTTTGACAGGTCACTCTAAAATTCGACTATTCATGACTCATGGCGGCCTTCTCAGCATTCAAGAATCTGTTTATCATGGAGTCCCACTCCTGACAATTCCATTATTTGCTGACCAGGATTTAAATGCACTCAAAGCAGAAAAAGCAGGATTCTCATTGACTGTTGAAATTGACACTATGAATGAAGAGTCATTGGAGGAAAAAATTCGTAATATTCTTCAAGAACCAAAGTAAATCAAGAGGAAAAAAATGAACTCCAACTTTAAATATTTATTTATGTTTTCTTAACATTTTAATTTCGTCAACAGGTTTTCTGCACGTGCAAAACAACTTTCAATTCTTACACAAGACCAACCGGAGACACCTTTGACGAGAGCAGTTTATTGGTCCGAATATGTTATTCGTCATAAGGGTGCTATTCACTTGCGTTCAGCTGGAAGAGAATTAAATATCTTTCAATTTCATTCCCTTGATGTCATAGGTTCATTGATTGGGATTTTACTAAGTATGGTATTTCTTATTGTCGGTCTGTGTAAGAGAATTATTAATCTTGTCAGACGCGGCTCGGGCTCTGTCAATGAAAATCAGGTGCGGCAGATGAATTCCAAGAAGAGAAATTAAAGGCTATATTAAATACTACTCTGCATTCAACCTCAAAGTCAAAATCTAATGAGAGAAAGTCTTTTATTTAAACATATGTCACAGACAGCTAAACCCTTGACTAAAAAAAACAGGCCACGTTGTATAAAAACCACAGGCAAGGCTGGGGAATCGCACCCTTCTATAGCCTAGCTGATAATTGGACATGCTGTTTAATATGATGTTTTGTCTGCCTGCGACATACTGCTGTATATTTTATGGATACACTTACAATGTGTAATTATACAGTGTTTGACCGTGAAATGTCAATGGCAGTGTCAGTCATGTTCACAGACTCTGATCAAATTAGGAGATGTCACGGTCCGCATTCCCATGCCTGCCTATGCCTTAGGGACACCTTAAAGGGTAGAACATGTCCTCACGGAAATCAAAATCTTCCGTTCCATCCGGATGAGCATGAAAGTTAACATGTAAATTCATTACATGAAAATGTTTCGTGACGGACTTAACAGTTAAAGCAAATGTAAAATGCAAATGTACGTACAATAAGACGTCACTTCCACACTAGGCTTTGGCTGTGTGTGCTCTATAGCATGCAAAATGCTAATCCTTCCGCTGTTTTCCTAATGTTTCTCCTTATATGGATCTTTAAGTGAAGGTTCATCTAATTAATGAAAGGGAAAATGGTTAAACTCTTTGAGTTTAATGACAGGAAAGAGTACATTTACGGTTGGAAGACTCGGAAATTGGCAGAACAGGAATGTCGGAACAAGGCAACGGTCGGTCGGTCCAAATGGGAACGACAACACGTTTTCAATTTTTGCAATTTACCTCAGTTTATGGTTCGAGTAATTATACATTGGATAAACTGATACGTATAAACCTCAATTTACATGCGAGTATTTCAAGCATTTGGCATAATCTATCGCAAACAATGTTATTTTATTACCTACTTTTATTATGTAATCTTCTCAAATGAAACCCATAAATAGTGTAATTTACTAGTACAACAGTCAAATGGAAAATTCTGCTTGTTTTAGCAAAAGAACATCATCAACTGTGATTTACCTTTGCAGATTACCTTTACAATACCGAACCGATTCTGGTCAGATAATTATTTTCAGATTGTGGTTTGCATCGGTGGACGCATTATGCTTTATGCTTTAAAATTAAAAATATCTTTAGTTTGTGGTAGTATCCTTTATTAAAAATTGATGATGATGAAGCGCCAAGTGTCCCTATAAGGTGTTCCAAGGTACCTTTGGTGGTCCCATGATAAGTGATATGTCATTTTAAAGTGGTTATATAATTGACAAGACTTCGCGTAAGAAATTTGAGACCTCTACGTCTAAAATCACGCGTGTAACCCTTAAGTGGCTCTAAGGCTCTAAAATTAAAGCAATTCCTCCAGATTAACTTTGGAAACTCCCAAAGTAAGTTGAAGTTTAAAATTCGGTACATGTCATGTGTACGTGTCATTTAGTCAGAAAAAGTACATTAACCATTATAAATCTACAGTGGTCGCCTGTTCCTTATGTTCAGGTCTTCACAGACTTCGTTCATGGGGTGAACATAGAGGATCCAAATCCAATAGAAGGATAATTCCTTCTTGACAATTCAAAGTAGTAACATAGTTTAATTTTGGCACTGTAGCTCTATTGAGTCTGCTCACATTCATTTTAGTATCAAATTGAATGGAATTATGTTGCGAATTCATTCGTTACCTTGTTCTATCCTTCCCCTTCATTCAAACCATACATGGCATATGATCATGGACTAAAGGACGAACGACAAACATTAATCACATTCATTAAACCCTTCCTTTACATTGTTGACAAGGAATAGCCTCTATTTTTGAGTACCCATGAGCTACTCTTACTTTTTTTTCTAATCATGTCTCACTGTCAGCGACAGCGACAAATAATTGAAAACAGTCTGGACTGGACCAACTGAAGGCAAAGGCAAGGTAAAAAATACAATGAGTTTTAATTTATTCACATTTGTTCTCTACGACTTGATCTTCTCCTTCATCTACTTTTAAATATGTATAATCTGATTTTATAAAAACAAGGAATAATCCCGTTGCATTTGCATTCTTTGAAGTTACGTAGTTGTGTTAGGGAGAGGCTAACGATAAGTAACGGTACGGTAGTTTGACGCACACGTTGAAATGAAGGCGTACCGTACAAATTACCCATATCACGACTAATCTTTTCCTACATTTTTTGGCACTCTTACGTACGTTCGTACGTACTCTCATTTTAACCCTTAAATTATTTCCCACTTCTACTTTAAAGGAGTAAAGTAAATAATACATTACTCCATACATAGTTTCACTAGGATGAGTTTTGACTTTGACTTTGGCTTGGCCTTTCAAGACAGGAAAAGAAAAAATCGACAAGAACAAAACTGGATCTGCATTCTGCATCTAACTGTGCATATATGGGCGCATTGCACACTTTAACAATTACAATTTACAATCCATGACATCTCATGCAGTGCAAGAAAAGAAAAGAAGATTGAACCTGCATTCCAATCCAATCCAATTTGTATTACTCGAGGGTCACAGACATGTATTTTTACAAGTGGGATAGGCGACATTAATGTTAGTGTGACAGAAATATTTGTGTGGGATATAGTTTAGTGACCGTCTCAGCAAAATGGTCGCTTAGCTCAAGTGGTCGGTCGTACGGCAGGTAATTTCATTTAGAACCATGTGGTGGTAATTGTAGAGATGCCACCTTTCATTCTCTGCAATATATTTTCGTGAAATACATATTTGCTACCATGAACAGGGTATTGGTATTGAATATACTCTCCTCTCAAAGATTTAATGTCATGTTTAACCTTTCTTAAGCAGAAGCTACAAATGAGTAAAAGGATTTACTTAGCTCTTTCTACCTTTGAAGTTTCAAGGCATATTTTCGATAGGGAGCTTTTCCAAGATTCATTCTGGAGGGTGTAGAAAAAGTCAGGCTTCAAAGTTAAACGGATTACAAAATCAAGTTATATTAGTGGTCTCTGTACGGTTCGGCAAAATTTTTACTCAATTCGGAACAAACAAATTAAGCAGTATAGTGGGAATAAATTACAATTTGCAATAGGTAGAGGCTATAATAAATTCCAAGTATTTCTTTCAGAGAAGTGAGAGAAATTAGTTAGTGTTGTTTTGTTGTTCAAATGATTGTTGAATATTTGCGAAGATCCCTTAAGGGTCATCAACACCACGTGTGGCCTCCCTCAAAACTTTTGGTAATTTAAATCTTTTACGAAATTTTTCAAGAAAAACAAGAAGATATTCCTATCCTCCTTACGAGTATGAACATTTTGGATTCTACGAAGAAATGAGCTGAGTTTTGTTTGAGTTTGAACTGAAGTTAGATGAATTGTAATAATTGAATAAAAATAAGTCTTGGATTTCTCGTCGTATGACGAAACAAAAATAAAGCAAAATCCTGATAGTTCTATAATAGTTGGCAAATTATCCAATAACGATTACCATGTCTGATACACTGAACCGTGTATTACTTTGTTTTCGTATTACGCTCCAGACACACTCGATAGAACTATTGAGACGAATAACTCGAAAGATAATGTCGAGATTTTCCTATTCGGTACTTTTACAAGAAATCTCGTCAATGAATTATCTAAGCAATTTTCATACAACAAGCCATTTCCTAGAGCATTAGGGTGTGGCCAAATATTGACTCGAATTTGACAACTCCTACGACTCCTACCTGGAGAAAACACATTTAAATAGATAAGGTCAGAATTTTAATACAAATCTCTCACGGAAAAGCGTATAATCGTGCTCACGATTTCCAAAAATTGAATTATTTTCTAAAATCATTATTTGAAATTCATAGGTTTCTAAAATATACACAGCCCCCACGGAACTGACTGACTGGATTGCCATTGCACAGTAAGACTCATGTCTCACATGAACTCTTCCTCATTTCTCTTCTCTAACTGAAACTGGCATGTAATTTTTTATCAGTGGGTTGTCAGTTTCATTGCATTTGCATCTTTTGGACTCTCTTCTACTTATTATGAACACTCTCTTCCTTAAGTTCAGTTCCACTGCACTGCGACAGCGACACGATCATTGGGTTGCATTCAAAACACGTATTACAGGGTATGATGAATCCTTCGAGTTTTTTTTTATTCATCTTCGCCCGTATACGATTGAATTCCTTTTCTTTATTCCTTTCGGGGACTCAAGGCAGCTTGAGGCGAGAAAAATGCTACTAAAAGTTTTTTAACAGCTCACATAAGCCAAGCCAGCCCAACCCCAATAATGCCACGACATGACACGACTACGGCTACCTTCAAAAACTATAAACAACAAAAGAAAAAAGAACGAATGCTTCAAGTAACATAATCCGTGTATTTGTTGCATAAACTGAATTATGAAACCGGTTGCACTTGTACAAGTTCTTCAGTAAAGAAATGAAGATTATGAAGAAGAAAAAAGATGCCCCCCACAAGTAATCGACCAAATTTTTTAACACACTTTACACTTTTTAATGGGTTTAAATGTGTCATGTGTCAAAATACACAAATATGGTAAGATTTCTCGAGGAATTAAGTTCTCAGATAAATTTTCTGTACCGGTTTTTAAACATTTTTTTTTTAAACATTGTAATCATGTAGATTGGTCAGATCCGTACCACAGCGAAACAGCAGGGATGACCAGCGCTACTTTGCTTATTAGGAAACAGGTGAAATCTGGCTACCGGAAGCACCTAAATAATTCGGATTTATGTACACACTTTTCCACATCTTGAATTATGAACGCAAAACGTAACACAAATTAGTTTGGGTCGTGCTGTGCCTTGAGTTCACACCTTCACACAAAAAAAAAATCAGAACTGTGACACACAAGCACATGCAACCGTAAAAGTTGAACTTGTCCAACCTGAGATTTTTTAAACGGTCAATTAACCAGAACCATACTAGTTTTGATTGCTTACGAAAAACACGCAGCAATTCCTACAGCTACAATTCTATTCAAACTACACAATTCGCGTCGTGCTCGTGCTTCATCGTTTTAAACGACTGATGTCAGACAAGTTCATGATTTAGTTCTTCTGACTGTCACAGTTGTAATTTTTTTAAACAATGCTAGAATTCATGGATTGTACGACAATGTCCTGGACACCGTGCATGTTTTGTACGCTTGGCCGAATAATATGTAAATTAAAAAGCAGGTTGCTTAATTTTACCACGAGTATTGTTTGTGGTGTTTGTATTTGGCTATAATTTACATGTAGCATTTGCTATTTTTTCATGGATTTTTTTTTACTTTCACTTCGAATACCCGGTGCATTGTACCCGAAATGTGTATTTGACTGAACTTTCTCTAGAAATGTAAAAGCAGGTGTACACTTGTATTCACATTCCAAATGTTGTCAAAAATAATTTGTTGCTTTTAAAAATAGAAATCAAGTCGTAAATTCGAAGCACTTGCGATTTTTATCGCCAATGCCATGCCATGCCATGCCTTTTTCCCAAACTTGAATACGTAAACGTTATTTTGACATTTCATTCTCGAAACACACACCTACATATAGGAACTATACTACTACTAGGGTGACCTTTCCTAGGCTAAATGGGAATCTACCACTTAGTACCTAAAGCCGACGAATTCCAATTCATGGAAATATTTCTATTTCCTAATTTCTAAATCACCCTCAAAATATATGAGTCATTTAATTCTGAGTTCTCACAATTCCTTTCACTTAAATTATAGTAGCCGTGTGTGCTCATCCTTAAACATTAGGAGGGGACTTGAGTAAAGTTTCAAGGATATTTTGAGATCAAATTCAAAAATTTAGACCATGAGTTGCGTGCAGAGTGCAGACAGAGGACTTCCCATTCTCATTGTATCAAAATCCCTGCTTGACTAAACTGAATCCCAACTTCCTTTCCATTTAAAAAGAAAGGGTTGGCTCGATCGTAGCTATGTCCAAAGTGCCATAGCCATAGCCAGCAGGGTGGATTTAAACTTAAAGGATAACAACACAGCAGCCAGCATCATCATCGGATGGATGCCAAAAACTACATTTAAGTCCAAGTCTAGTTTTATGTACAGTATAAGTACGTTAACGTTCAGGTAGATGAACGAAAGGTGAATGAATCTCTCTGATGCATGCAGCCCAGCCATGCATTTTAACGTACTACAAGATTCTACTCTATTCTGTGTACATTTGATTTTATATTAACATCTCTAGTCTAGCCCTGGATCACGGCCGGCTCCTACGACTTCTATATTGTTTTTCTAATGCCTTTCAAAATTCTATTCGTATGTTCTAGGCAATGTACACATTTTCTGGGCCATTTTTTTCAAAATACACACCTGTCTAATAATTCCAATTTGGCTTACCCAAGGTATATGTATAACAAAATCTCGCCAATAGACACATAATGAAATTAAATAAGCCGTACTTGTTTGAACGACAAAACCATAACCATAGCGAAGCGGCAAGTGCTACCTCTAGGACTATGCTCCATTGATCTGAGCATATGCAAATACAACTTATTGTCAAATATAAGTAGAGGCTTCCTTCAAAATCTGACGAATAAAATGGCACACCACACATGCATGCTGTTCGGTCCACCGGTATTCCCTACAACACACTTGCATTAAAAAAATAATCTGTTGTGTGTAGGAATTACTGATTGCCTTGCATTTTACATTTGCATACGATAAGATACGTAGACGATAATGCATAAAAGCTATAAAACCCTATCCCGTACTTCAGTACGTGGAACACCTTACACAAAATCCAATTGTTGTAAATTGTATACACATAAAACTAAGGTGTTCCCCAAGACTGAATGTCTATGTTATGTATGTATGTCTGTATGTGGTGGCGGAGCCAGTCTGTGCTGCCTACAATAATTGAATAAAAAAAATTGAATGCACTGCACAGCCCACAGGTAACATTGAATGTATTGTATTCATATGTTAGTAGTTTGATAAAAGTACTTGGAAAGGACACAACGGTTTTCATACCTTGTCTTGTCTTAAAACTAGAGAGAAAAAGACTGGATTTTCAACAAACCCCCCAAAAAAACTTGTTCTTTTGGCATGAGAGTGAGGAAAGGGTCATTTGGAAGGAAGTAAATAGCAAAGGGTTTTGCAAATGTACTTAATCCAATGCATGCATGCAATGCAAAAAAAATTGTGTAGGGGATACCTTATCTGAATTCTACACTTAAGGGGATATCAGGCCAGGTGCACTTGCATTCGCGCATTGTACAGATACTTTTTTGTTGCAGAACTTAAGTAAGTGGATGATCATCTAATTATTTGCTCATCCCTGAGTGTTTTGTGAGTCGGTCTCTCGTGTGTGTGTACAACTTTTTACAACGCAACGAGGTTTTGGTTTTTGGTTTGAGGTCAATTTTATTTATTGTTGATTTGTTGGTCATCGGTAAAGAAAAGAACATTTCATTCCTCAGTAAAACACACAAGTTTTACATCTGTGTGTATTTATTTTGTTGGAGAGTTTAGTTTGATTGGGCAGAACAGAACAACGGGAACAAGTCCGGCTTTAATTTAATCTTGCGGTGGATTTGTTCTTGTCTGCGTGTGTGTAATTTAATTTGTTCACCAAAGTGTACGTATACGGTATATGTGGGGCACTTTGAACTTGTGTCCATAATTGGTTAATTGAATTTTTGAGTCAATTTTTTGTTTATGTGGTTTTGTTCCTTGACCCGGTCTTAATTGTGTTAATTAGTATTGTGGTTGGAGTTTGTGTGAATTAATTAATTGGAACATTTGGAGATATTTTGGAA
>JAQGCB010003058.1:0-10379 GCA_034698835.1 Protaphorura tricampata | reverse complement strand
AACAATATGATTGATTCTTCACCTATAAACCTACTCCAGTCATGGAATTGAGTTTATTTTGTTCTCCAGTGAGATGATGACAAGCACAAGTATAGAGTAGACAGAGACTGATTGATTATCTTAACTTGAAGATATTCGCAGAAAACTAAAGCAGAATATCTACGTGAGAAAGTTATATATTTAATACAAAAATTAACCAAGTTCTACAAGTAGTTATAGTTTGCAATTATTTTCAGGAAAAGAAGGATTTCTTAACTAGATAAGTCTTAACATATTTCAGCAGTATTGGAATATTTCGAGATCGACATTTTGGTACATAGGTAGATACCGTATTTGAGTGTCTGATGCAGTCTAAATTATTCAGAAGACATTAACATTCGAATAAACATTCATTTTATTCCGAAATACCAGTGTAAAGAATTTTTAAATCTAGGAAAGAACCAGACAACTCTCCATGTTGTTTTTTAGGATTCGAATACATAAATACAGAAATCCAAGGTCCTTGGACGTCCAACCAACTGTAGTTACGTTGTAAATACTTACAACATGCTATTTATTTTTGTGAGACGATGTGAGAGGACTGAAAATCTAAAATGAATACGAATCCGAAAAAAATTATGAGTGATGAGTTGATGTTCTGATGTAATACAAATTAAAACATTGCACTAGAGATAACAATGTTATAGGATATTTTAGGATATTCAAAGAAAATTTTTTTAAACTTGTATCTCATCTTCTGAACCATGATTATGTTCAAGATTTGGGTTTAAAATTTATGAATCATTCCTCAGAAAGAAAGTTCTAACAAGTCGCGTAATTACAATTACTATAAATGACCAAAGAATTGCTGGGGCCACAATATTCGCCTCGGCTCGAATAAACGCCGAGTTTCTCTTAAGTGGAGAAAGTGGTGAAAGTCTGAGACATTTGACCATGCTCGAACAAAGAAACGCATGAACGCCAAATAAACGGGTGATTAATCGGTAATTTCGTTCGAAATTTCTTTTGGAGTTACGTACGCAGTAGACAACTGGCCACTACTGACCGAAAATCCTTTCGTCGATTTTCGAACATTTGTTCAAAATTTCAATTAACATGGACGGACGGACAAGTATTCCTTTGATGACAACAACACAAGGGAGAGTTCCCGCATGCATTCGTTTAGTTGGATGCTATCATTTTGACATCTTGTTTCAGAAGGGTACATTAGATTTTTCTCATGACTGCCCCCATGTGTAGAACTTTCCCCCTTTTCACTTGTCACTCATGGTTAACTCATGGATGAAAGATTACAAAGTGGGGGTTTGAAAATAAATTACATTGTAATTTCCTTACTACTTAAAATAAATAGAAATTTCCTCTCAATCGCACTTCCTTATACGTTACGACTTATTTGTCTAAAGCCTCAGGATTTGTATCAAAGGAATAGAAAATTAGGGAGACGGACGGCAAAGCAATTCTGGGATTATTATTGTTAGACGATGAGGCTACTATTTAGTAGAAGCGTACGCACGTAATACGACTACGACCAATTCCAATTTCTCATAAAGTACGTACATAAGTACATACTACTTTGGGGACGATATCTTGGACCCATGACAGTAATCCTTATAATAATTACTCCCAAGGAGACTATATTGTGACATTTATCGGCTAATCGAATTGGCAGGGACAATTAAAAGAAAATTTCGGCTTATCGTGAAGATGGGGGGACGAGGGTCCATGCCGTCGGCACTGCAATCGTGAGGTATCTTCGGACGGTCGGCTTTTAATTGTTTTCGTCTGGACTTATACGGAATGCGTAGAGATCTTGAATCGTTTAATGTTTGCCTGCAAGGTACACATTTAATTGAGCACAATTAGGTGGAGTAGACCTACCTACGGCCTAGGGATAACCTCACACAATCATTTAACAATTTGTCAAGTTCAGTTTTATGACTCCACAAAACTCCCCATTTAGTAAAATTACTCCTAATTAGCATAATGGATGGATGTCACAGAATTATGTAGTATGTGTGTCCCTGCCGTTTCGCTGTAGTGGTCTTCCTTTCCCTGAATTTGCAGAGGGAGTCGTAGACAACATGAGGGTCTAAATGATTTCGTCCCTTTCTGCCTGGCAAAATAAGTCCCGAGTCAAATTGGAGTTGTCAACATTACATGCACTACGGGGAAATAGGTTGCGTGCCTCAGGACGAATTTCAATGTGTTTGTTTTTTTTAAACTAGGTATGTATGTATTTCTAATTCGACAAAAAATTGCTAGCGAATTTCAAAATAGTGTAATGAAATTTTTTCTTGTTAGTTACTTCTTACGGTTTCATTTTCATTGTATCAATGAGTAAAATAATATTTGCAGCATTATGTTGAGTGTTCGAACGCTCCGCACTAAAATCGTAATTTTGATACAAGGACACTATACAGCAAAACCTATTTACAATTTAGTATAATATAGATATAATATGATTTCTTGATAGGCACTTTTCTGGTCACTGAATTTCTTTTGATTTAATGGATATATTGCCAAACTTCTACTTTTCACTCAAACTTTGCCCTTATGTAAATGAATATGCCGTTAGTAAAAGAGTAATTATCATATGGATCTGATAATTAAACCTTCATATCACCACACTATGCACTGCTTGGATTTCTCATAATATTTTAAATGGTAGCACGTCTGATTCGAAAGTCATCAGCAAGAAATCCTATTGTATTTCTATTTATATTGGGCCAACTATTGCATTCCCTGCTAGAGAGAAAGTTTGATTTTTTTTCATGGAGAACAAAAGCAAAATAGTTTGATTCGTAGAAGAATTTGATGTGAAGGAATGATATGAATAAAGTTTGAAAAGAAGGGTCGGGGATGAAATAGAATGAGTCTATTGTCCTTGCCAGGGCTTGTCTTAGCTCCAGGCTTGAAGTGGACAATGGAGAAAGTACTCAAGAACTTTCTGAAGGGGAAAACGTAGAAAGTGGATGGACACTGACTCAGATGACACATCGTTAAAGAATGTTTCTATTAGATGCGCCGTTGAGCGCAACCCAAATGGACTCTCAAACTTTTTTTTCCAATACTAGAGGGTTTGTAGTGTATTGGATTCTAAACGTACGCATGGCATTTTAACGTAGTGGTAAGGGCGGCCGTTACACCTTCGCTATGATAATGGTTGCGCGCATAACGTTGTGGTTGAAATATCTGAGATTCCAACTATATATTTCAAATATATTGAAAATTTCATATAAACTGTTATACATATATTAATTACACTACTGATCAGTAATCACAGGATGTCCTATTTGTGGCCCACGCTGACGCATTTTGACAGAAGCCATTGGAATTTCGCGATTGATCCAGGATTTTTGAATTTTAGATATTCCATATGATTTCTCAACTAAAGACCTTGAGTCTGACGTATATGTACAGATGGATAAAGTAAAATGAGTTGTGAATTTGAAAGTCAGATTCCATTTCAACCATGCAGAGCATAGTTAAAAGTTCAAAGACTTCAAAGACTTTGACACTGTTGAGATGACATTTGCTCAGAGTGCTCGGTTTGTTCCAGTTGACATGGATAAGGCTTGTAATCACACGTTTTTGATTCGGTGTGACTCCGCCATTTCCTCCCTTGAATATTAACAATTTCTTCAAAGAAGAAAGTCAAACTTAATCTTGACATAAGAACGTTTATTTTTGAGTTCAACAATCTTTGAATTTTGTAGTCATCCGTCCCGCTGCTGATGAACAACCAAACGGAAGTATATATTTGTAAAAATTATTCATGAGCAACTTTCTCCAATATAACAATAATTGTAATGTTCATCTGATGATTTTTAAATTCTGCCCCGACTGTTCATTAATTGATCATTATGTATGGAATGATAGAAATCACGGAATTCGTTTATCTCGTCAGAGTGTCTACGGACAACCTCCTTAAATAGGATTAAGAATTTTCATGTCATTTTACAACAAAATAACTAGACTATATTTTATCTCCCATACAATCCTATTAAATTATATAGATGTGTTACAACAGCTGAATAATTGTCAATTTATTTAATTATAATGAATTCCAAATTCAGTTCAGTTCAGCAAGTATTCGGTCTTTTCACTACTGCAGTAAATAAGGGTTATATTAGCACATGTCAGTATTTATTTTAAAGCGGTTGTAAAAATGTGTCAAAAAACGAATTTACCAATAACGAGTAAAATCTACCAAAAAAATACGCTCAAAGTGATGTCCCGTTAACCTTTTCGTAAATTCCTACTGAATTCAACAAAAAAAATTGTAGATGAGTCGTTGTTTTTTTTATATACTGCAAGTACTGATAGCTTTCCTAATGAGATTTTATTTCTGTTTGCACTTTATACTCGCCCCATCATATTATATGTTAATTTTTTCTACTTTTGTCTGTTTATTTGCTTCAAGGTCCGGCTTTACGTGATTGTGTCATCTCAGAAATCTGTTCATCAGTTATAGAACTTATAAACTAATTGGAAAATAAATTAAGAATATTTAATGACAATAAATTATTTTCTCGTCCCCCAAACTAAACGTTATCAGGAAAGGTGGAGTGCACAAAAAAATTGAATTAGTTTTGTTCTAAGGGATAGTCATGTGATGTCTACCAGCACCCAGAACCCACATAATTTTTTTCTAGTCCCCGGGCATACACAGGCGTCCTGGAGGTCACGAAAGGTCATTTTCCATGCCATCTAATGTATTGTGAGAAACAGACACCACATCCGGGGAGGGAGCCAAATTCATTTTCACATTATATTAGGTAGCATGGGAAATAACGTTTCCTGACATCTGAGGGGCGCAATTATGATTTCAACAGACGAAATTCGATTATTCATGGTCAGGGCAAGCCCGGGGACTAGAAAAAATATGTCGGTTCTGGGTGCTCGTAGACAGGTGCACCTTGTAAGCAAAAGGATGGGGCTGGAATCTGTTGAACTAGCTACATTTTCTCCGTAATGCTGAAATCTTGTATGCAACACCGTAATCCGGTTAATTTTATTAAGAACACCCTCTGATACAACATTCGCTAAAAATCAAATACTCTTATTAAATTCACATTGCATTGCATGTGGGGGTCCATAGTCGCATCATACAGATATGTACACATATTTTTCACTCGAGAATGTATACTAAGTATTTAAGTAAAATTATGACAAAGAGCAGTGGAGGAAAATCTCATAAGCAGTATTTCAGCGATCGAACTCCCAACAAAAATGAAATGTGATAAAATTTTGAACTTATTGTTTGTGTACAAAATGTATGAGAGAGCTCGAGAACTAATGCCTCTGTTTAATCGTACTGATCATATAAAATCTATCAGCCGACTCGGAATGGGACCCAGGCTATGATATTTTAGTTCAGTTAGGATTACACTAAAAGACTTCCGATCAAAATTTTTTTTGATTCACTAGAGCCACTGAAATAATCCGTGTTACTTAATTTTCGGGTTTATGATACTTAACAGGGACATATACGTGTATATTGTTTCGTAAACCTAAAAATTTAGAACCGCACATGTAGTGCGCAAAATATTTTCAAAATTTCAACGATTTGGAGCTAGTAAATTTATTTGCATTAATTTGAACTACAAAATTTATCTGCGGCTGTATCAATACGCAGAAAATGTGAGCAGTAAAAGAAAAATTGTCTCACACTAATTAGTATTGGACCGAAAGTTTTTGTCGCGTATTTTTCACGAAAAACTGGTTGGTTTTCTATTTGGTCTAGCGGAATGTACCGAAAAAGTCAATAATGTTTCCATTACACGCAAAATACGAACAATCCTCAACCCCTTCTGCAGTAAATAAAATTGTATATGTTTTTAGAATGGCTGGACTTTTTATTTGGCCTTGAGAGGTATACCTAGTAGTACGATGGCCGATCGCGAGATACCACTATCCGGTGCTGGCCTACCGTACTGGGTAAATATTAACAATTTTTGAAATACCACGGAGCATGTCCTTGGCAATATAAACGAAACTGTTGAAGAATTTCCCTTGTCATAATGTAAAATGTAATTCCAAAAGTGCATTTGAAGGTTACGTACAGTTGTGGTGCATCTGGAATTCGTACTTCAAAGTGCAGATCCTCGTACTCGTACACTACACCAACTTTGAGTTTCTTTCCAGTTCCAGTATGTATTCTGGAAGTGCAGTCTGCCGTTGTTAGAAGTTGGGAGTGTGTGTGTGTGTGTACAATGCAGATCGGAGTGTTTTCTCAATCCTTTTCCTCTTTTCACCCTTTTTTTTACTCTGGAAGGGAGGAAGGACGACAGAAAACCAAAAGCAAAGCAACGGCACGTGTGAGGATAATGGCCAGAGAAAGTAACTCTTTGAAAAAGTAAGAGTCTTGGAGCTTTAAATCCAGTCTGGTTCTAGGGGAATGCAAAAGGAGCTGCTACAGAACATAGGGCCGACCGGATGGTTCCTTTTGATCCAGACAGATTTTCAGTTTTATTCACCCTTCCAGAGTTCCAGCACTGTACAACTGTCCAGCAACATCCATCGGAATTAAACCTAAGTAATGAGACTGAAATCAAGAAGGTTTTACAATACTGATTGACGGTTGGTCATAGAGCAGCGCAGTGTATGCCTTATGCACGCAGTGTTTGTTGAGCGCTGTCCTCTCTTGAAGAGACCGGAAATCGGAGGATGCATTTATATGAATTCTAACTATCCATTCCCTGGCTTTAACTATGTTTCTATTTATTTTAGTTCAATACAAATCCACGAAAATATTAACGGGGTTTCACTTTGCAGGTAGTTTTTATATTAGATTTTCTAGTTAGTTTTCATACTCGTTGTAAATTGTAAATTCATTAATTTTACGAATTTTTAGTCACCCTTTCAAGCTACCGATTCATAATAATAATGTTCCAATAGACCAAATAGAATGCCAACAAGTTCTTCGTGAAAAATACGTGACACAATCACTTTCCGATAATCTTAATTAGTGAGACAATTTTTCTTTTAAGACTCATTTTTTCCGCTCAGTGATACAACAACGGGAGACAATTCTTGTAGATCAAATCATTGTACTGCTTATGAGATTCCTCCACTGCTTTTGTGATAATTTACTAAAATGACATTCCTTATAGGCAAAAGAATTTAGTATACATTCTCGCGTGAAAAATATCTGTGCATATCTGTATGGCTCGACTATTGGCAACCAATGTGAATTTAATAATAGTTTCATGTTTTAGCGAATACATAGTGTATTAGAGGAAGTTCTTATTAAATCTAACTGGAAGGCTATGGTGATGCATACAAGATTTCAGTATTGCGGACTAATATTAATAAATTTAACAGGTCGACTCAACTTCCAAAAAATTCTTGGTGAATGAGCGTATTAAGTTCAAGACTTCTAAATTAATGGACTCTTTTGCTTAGAAACCAAACTGAAACTAATTCAAATTTTTGTGCACTCCATCTTTCCATTTAACTTTAGTTCGGGGGCGAGAAAATAACTTGGTATTGTCAGTGGACATGTTTACTTTGTTCTCCAATTTTATTTATCATTTGAGAACGGATTTCTTAGATGACACAAAGTGAAACCCAACTGTTACATTTACATACGGAAAATTATGTAATGTTATTTAGTTTAAACTAGGAATGACTTGGAGTATGGACTGGAACATTGTAGCTTGTTAATTACATTGTATTGCTGATGGACTGGATTGATTTATTGATTCATCTGATTCATCCCAATTCATTAATTCACAAATCCTTTTACACACATCTTGATCAACACCCTCTACCTTTCGAATTGAATTTTTAATTCAGTAGGAATTCGTGATAAAGTTAACGGGGCTTCACTTTGCGCGCAGTTTTTTTTCTAGATTTTAGTCTTTATTCGTAAATTCGTTTAATTGACGAATTTTTGTTACCGGATTAAAATACTGATTTGTGCTAACCTAAAAAATATTTTACGACTGAAAACTTGCTGAACTGACTGCAACACGAATTCAATACTTTGAATTGATGATGATTGGGTTGTTACCCATCCATAAAATGTAATACGATTGTAGGCTAGGCGTCAGAAAATATAGTTTGGTTACTCGAACGGTCAATTAAAAACTCGTAAACTTATAACACAAAGTCGTCCGTACCTTATATGCAACTCGCATTCCGTAATTCCAATTTTGATGACTAATTTAATGAGTGTAGAATTCGAAATTTACCAAATGAATATTACAATTAGTATGTTATTAGAGAAAACTTTTCGTTCATATGAATAATTTCTACAATAACATGCTTTACTTTTCGACAACAGAAAGGATGACTGCAAAACTCAATGTCTCTTCAAAAAAACATTCTTATGGCAAGATTGAGATTAAGTCTGACTTTCATCTTTGAATGAATTTGTTAATATTCAAGGGATAAAATGGCGGAGTCACACTGAATCAAAAACGTGTGATTACTAGCTTTATCCATGTCAGTCGGAATAAACCGAGCTATCTGAGCAAATGTCATCTGAACAGTGTCACAGTCTTTGAAGTCTAACTTTGAACTATACTCTGCAATTGCATAGAGTGTGACAGTGTCACAACTCATTTTACTTTGTCCGGGCTTTCAAATAAAAAGTTGTAATAGGAAGATTTATTTTTATTCAGCAGATCACACATGTATTGAAAAACATGGCTAGAATACCTTCAAATATTCCAATCCGTAAAACCGAATTTTGAATTTGAGCAATCGTCACGCTCGTCAGAATTTCTCACACTTACAAATAGAGCCTATATTATTTTGCAGATTCCCGACTCTAACGTGCTTAAGTCAGGCGAAGAGTAAACTCCAACCACTACTGTAGCATTAACCCCGAACGAACGAACTAATAATTGAACTTCACAGCTGACACGAAGATGAGGGGAAAATTCCAATTCGACTCTCGAACTTTTAGTTTTGTAATTAATTAGGTGGAATCCTCAGAGCGAGTCAGTCAGAGTTCAATGCCACTTTCTCCATAAGACTGCAACTTTCATCTTTTTTCTTATACGTAAAAGGTTACGCTGTTAGCACAGAAATGAAAGTTTTCTTATTTCCAATTTCCCCTAATGAAGTTCCAGTTCCACCCGACCCAACGTCCGCATCCTAACCGCAAGGTTGAGATTTGAGAAGACTTATTTGTAAGACGAGTTTTTGCTCTGAATTCTGCCTTCCTTCCAATCAAACAACGCAACGGCCTTTCCTTTAGGTTATCTAAAATTACTACCTAATTCTTCCATTCCACTTTTCAAGTTCGAAGAAAACTCTTAATGAATCAAGTGCATTTGCAGATTGCGGAATTTCGGAGAATAAAGTATTCTTCGAGTTCCGTTTCCTGAGTGTGAAAGTCACTTTCGTTTAAATTAGTCAATATCAAACTTGAAAACTTTTTCAAAATACCCCACTTGACATGAATAGTTTGGCTTTGCCGACTCGCTGTGTTTTGGCTGGGGAGTTTGACTTCTCTGTCTTACACAGATTATGGTGCCTATGGTGTTTAGTGACATTCCTTAAATAAAAATATTGGACGAATTGAACAAAACACATTTCTAGATATAATGGTGTGGTTGAAATAATTATTTTGTGGGAAATACGCATACTACATAAGAATTAGCGATATTAAAGGACAAGATTAACATATTTCAAAAATATACAATGTGTGAGTAATAATAAAACACTAAAACAACAACTTCACTATGGATCTTATTCACTAACAAGTCAGCCCAACTACCACCACACAGGTCAATGTTATAAACCGTACCATATTGTCAGTGTCAACTAAAGGCTATTTTGTGAGTTTGAATGAAGTACTGGTCCAAACGTTGCAAATTAATATTTTGGTGTAATTTTCGAAAATCGTTAGCTGCAATTTGGGGGCCGTATAGGAATTAAGTAATTCTCAGTAATATTGTATAAACAAAAGCAGTTAGGAATGTTGTGATCCTAGGTTGAGGTGTTGAGAAAATTTCAGAACAATCCATTAAAATGGTTCCGTTGGAATTGGCTGGATTTTTGATGTTATAGCCTTTGACCTCCTCAACAATATTTGTGAAGGTCCTAACACGAAATGTCAACTCTGGTGACCTACAGACGTCACCAAACATACATGGGTTCTTATAGAGGGCCAGGCCCTATTGTATATTATATACGTACGTGTACGTGTATCCGTACGCTGTACTTCGGGTTCCCGAAAAGGCTGACAAGGTTGGGAATTTGACAAAGTGGGTTAAATCGGGTGTTAAGAATTGGAGTGAGGATAAAGCAGCCGCTCTTCCCGATGCTCGTGTTCGGCCTCCTCTACGGGAAAATGCTGAGAGTCGGAGAAAAAATCTTTCGAAGAAGGTTGAAGCAAAGATTGCGGATGGGGATGTGCGGGG
>JAQGCB010003057.1:0-10379 GCA_034698835.1 Protaphorura tricampata | reverse complement strand
AAGGAGGTTGGGGAGGAAAGGGAGGCGGCGGAGGAAAAGGAGGTTGGGGAGGAAAGGGAGGCGGGGGAGGAAAAGGAGGTTGGGGAGGAAAGGGAGGCCGGGGAGGGAAGGGAGGAAAACATGGAGGAGGACGGGGAAGAGGTTTCGAAGATGTTCCTGCAGGCGGTACCTCTATGGCACCTTGTCTAAGAAGAATCCCCGCTTAATCATTCAAACACTTAACATCAAATGACACTTTTGTGGTATAAATATGTGATAATTGTACCAATTACTACAAATAAAATCGTTTAAGCAGTCAGAATTGTAAATGTTAGTCTTGAATTCGTATTCCCATTCAAAATCGACTTCAGCATGAATACGTTATCGAAAGGTTTCAACACTCTGCTTACTAGCTTAATATTACTTATTGTGTTATCGGAAATCCAGACCCAGTTATCAAGTACAAGTATGGTTGAGGATATATAATTCATTAATTAGTTTTACTGAGAAATCAAATGATTTATCTACCACTCTTTCACCCATTTTGGAAGATATGATTCCTGACATGGGAATATGGGGCGGTCAGATGGATTTGGCTGGATTTTGGGTATGTTGTAGCTCTCGACCTTCTGAACGACTTTTATGAAGGAAACGTCCCAAAAAATCCTCACACCACGCACGTCGGACTTGTTAATTAATACACGGGGAATATGTAGGAGGCTTTGAATTTGAATGTTCGGTTTAATCTGTACCTCGCTGCGTGTGTATTAGCAAGACCGAAACTGTTAGGATTTTGTGGAAGGTTCCTTCACAAAAGTTATTCAGGTCAAGGGCTACTAAGCCCCGGCTCATATTCATTCTGATAGCTGGTGATGTTAGGGAACAGACCTTCACCACTTTCTCCATAAGGGTCAATGGAGAAAGCCGGAGAAAGAGACTGCCTCAACTACCAAGTCGAGTTTCGCCTTCTATAGAGTAAAATACTGTAATTAAAAGCCAAACATAATCACGCTGTGTCATCGCTAGTTTCTAGTAAAGATTTGTGTCTGCAATATGGAAGGTACCCCTAGTAGTAGAGCAGCTGAAAACTTCAACAATAATTACTATCATTTCGAGAAATCCGAGAAATTCTACGCAGTACCCACACAGCCCATAGAAATCCAGACACCCGGAGAATTCAAATTATTATTTTTATCAAATATCAAAACATCTGCTTAAAAATTTAGTAAAGTTAGCAATTTATAAAATAGGCGTTTCTAGATTCTATTTTTCTAATCTAAAAATACAATACAATTTTATAAAACACAGAACACATAACATACGCATGAACAGTAAAAAATACTAACCAAAAGTTATATTTGATATTTTTTGGTATATTTTTGTATCAATATCAAAATTAGAGGAAGAATTCATAGTTAATAATAATTGATTGAAAATGTGGGACTCGGAAATCGGATAAGGAATAAAACAAGGTGCCTGGAAAATCTAATTACTGGTTAATCGGTGGGCAAATATGGATCTGGATGAAGTTTATGTTCAGATTGGGGAGTTTGGACCCCAACAGAAATTATTTTTCTTTTCGTTGGCCATATTCAATATCATTCCACCCTTTCATATGCTCCAGACTGTGTTCACGGGTAAGTTTAAAAAATAATTAAAAAATATATTATTTTAGGTTAATTAGTGATTTGAAGTCACATTCTCCTAAAGGACTCGTCATTCTGTTCTTACAGTTTGGGACGATTCTGACATTAAAGTCTGATGTACTGATTTCTCATTCGTTTTTTCAGGAGAAGCCCCATCGTTCATTTGCACTGCTGAGAATGGAACACTATTCAAAAATACTTGCCCACATAATCAGACAAAATATTGTGCTCAAATTGACTTTCTCCCCTTGCCCGACACGTTTTCACGAGAGGTAATTTAATTTGTAGAAAGTTAATTGCCCGCCAAGTCCTCCAAGATTTCGGTTTCTGTAATTTTAATCGTGTGTATCTTTCTTGCCCTTACTAGTGGAACCTTATCTGTGATTCTACGTACAAAACGAAGCTTATCCAAAGTGTATTTATGGGTGGAGTTTTGGTAGGGGCATTAATATTTGGACCCATTGCTGACAGTTTTGGTAGAAGAACGACGTTATTCTCTACATTCATGTGTACATTTGCGGTCGGAGTTGCAGAATCTCTCATTCCAGACTTCTACCCATACGCTATAGTCAGGTAAATTAAAATGCCTAATCACTTCTTGTTCTCCAAGAATTATTTAATATTAAATGCATGGTTGTATTTGATCTCTAGATTTTTATCGGGTGTTTTCACGGCTGGGAATATGATCTCAATGTTCGTACTCTCCAGTGAACTAGTCGGACCCAGTAAAAGAGGGTTATGTGGAAATATTATTCAGGTAAAATTCAAATTCTATTTAACAGAGTTATATTTTGATAATAATTAAATTATATATTTCCTTTTCAGTCATTCTTTGCATTCGGCATCATTCTTTTCAGTTTGATAGCTTACTACATCACAAACTGGAGAATTCTTAGTTTAGTTTCAGCCGGTCTTGGTGCATTACTTCTCACCACTTTTATGTGAGTCCTTTAACAACTCGTTAACATTTTGAAGTCTACAATCTCGAAGAAATGGTCAGATTGTCTATAATCACTTATATTTAACCTCGAATTTACTAACATGTGTTCTTACTACTTTAGCTGGCTACCTGAATCCCCACGATGGCTTCTGGCTAATCACAGACAAGAAGAAGCACTTCAAGTCTTGAGATCTATAGCAGTTAGTAATGGCAAAGAATTACCACCAGATTTGGAGGCCAATCTGAGGGCTGCTCACACGTCGCCCCTCAGCAGGCGTGTATCAAGTGCTAGTCGACTAATGCTCTTTACAAATACTCGTGTCTGCGCCGTAACAGTCATTCAACTATTTTCTTGGTGAGTCTCAAATTTCTCAAGTGTCTGGGTTCAACTTGAATACAAAGTTGAATGCTTTTATGTCGGGTCTATTGAATGTATGATTGGATTATCTTCCTATCTTAAAAAAGTAGAAGTAATGGTTTTAAATTTTATCAACCAGGTTCGTCAACAGCATCGTTTACTACGGGCTAACTTTAGCGGCAGACCAACTGGGATCGAATATTTACGCGAGCACAGCTCTGAGCGGACTCGTGGAAATACCGGCATACGTTGCCGCAGCCATTTTGATCGAAATAGCATGGTGAGTTTGAATTTCTAGTCTGTATTCTGTCATTATAATTCAAGCAATGTCAATGTTTAGTTTATCAATACTAAACTAATTATACTACACTTGATTCAATTCAAAGGACTGGACGACGAAGGACTTTAGCAATGTTTATGATACTCGGTGGGATATCCTGTATTGCCTTCAAATTCATAAACATTAAACTGCTGGCTTTATTTGGAAAATTGGCCATTGCAGCCAGTTTCTCAATCATTTACATTCAAAGTACTGAATTGTTTCCTACGGTGATACGAAATAGTGGGTTGGGACTTTGCAGTTGTTTTGCAAGGATTGGTGGCATTGTAGCTCCGTTTGTTTCGATGGCCGTAAGGAAAAACTTTACATTTATCAAGATTCATCCTGTAAGACTTTCGGAAGATTTTCTAAGAAAATAATTTTCTCTTTTCTGCTCAGGATTCAATAAGCCCAGATCTCCAGTTCGTAATCCTTGGATTTCTTAGTTTTGCCTCTGGACTTCTGAATCTATTTCTACCTGAAACACTACGAAAACCAATGCCTGAGACAATGCGAGACTTAGAAGCTTTGTTGGGAGGCTATGCGACATTGGACCAATTGGGAGAGGAGGATCGAGATGAAGATGACGAGATTGACGATGACAAATAAATTTGACTAAACCCGTGGTGCCTTTTTAGACTATACGATATTTCCAAACATTCATGTTTCAAGACTTGAAATGAATTGTGATTCTGGGAGGGGTGCTTATACTGGAAACCGGACGACTGATGTCTAAACCTAACCCGTATTATTAAAAGAAAATTCCGAACTTTATTCCTGCAGGGTCAAATGTAATGTGTGTGTCGGATAACAAGTACAAGTCATGTCGTAAACTAACATAATCGTGCAAATATTAAATTAAGAGATGATTACAAACAAAATTATATTCGGTATAAACTCAACTCGGTAACTTATCAAGGTTGCATCTTGAATCGTTGCATGGCAATTCGTTGTAGTACAAAACAACATTCGTTTCGTAGGCAAGATATACACGAAAAGTCTATGTTTATCGCGGAGAACAAATAAATGTGCATTTGACTTTGGGAAACTAATAATAGAAGTAGAAAAATCTTAAATGGACAAAAGCCTCTAACTATGCTAATGCCAGAGGGGTCGAAAATTCACCATGAATCAGGGTAGCAGTGGAAGGGAGGGCAACAATTATATTATATAGTGGTTATTCGTCCGAAAATTGAAAATGTCAACCGTGCTCTTGTGACTTGAGATGAATTTAACAAAAATCCAAGCTTTAATTTCTGAATATTTGATTATAAAACTAAGACTAGTGACATTTGCTACGAAATTGGTCTACTTAGTATTATTTCTTACGAATATATAACGTGGAAGTAGTGTTTGTAGTCATTTATGTTCGCCAAGGATAATAGTTGAGACCATCGTGTGCATCAAACTTTCGTTCTTCTTTTCTTCCTGTGGCTATCATCTTCTCAACATCCTTCCTGTACGCCGGTGGCTTCAATTCTTCTTGTAATGTGCACTCAACAACTGGGTCAGGCCTGTATTTTTAAAGGAGAATGATTAGAAAATCGGGATAAACTCCGTAAACGATTTTATCAAATTAAGTTCTCTGAAATTAAGTAGCGACTGATCGAAATTCCTTCCACCGCACACTTAAAAATCCAACCAAACTCTTTTGCTATCTTTTCGGTACTGTATGGTACCAAATTTCTACAGGGACATACCCGTACCACTTTACCGTACCGTGCTGTGTCGCTGTCTGTACAATAACGACTTGATCTGAATCTTTTAACAGGTAATACCGTCCGGAAATAATTAATGACTTACTTGATTCGATGAAAACCGGTGCGGATTATATCTAAATCCCGGTGGTACTCCGAGTATAATTCGGCTAAGGACATCGCTGGTGCATCGAATTTGACAATGACATATCTGAAAACAATGTACGAAAGAAGTTGAGTATTTTGGATACACCAAATAACCAGAGACGTTGGACGTGCGAGGCGTGGGGTTTCCATCCAGTCAATAGTGGAAATAGAAATTCCGCTATAAAAATGTATATCTTAATATTCCTAATCTACATGTATATAATGACTCACCTTCCCTCCCTATGTTGCATCCCATGTCTCCTCATTAAAGTTGGTAAATTCCGAGTTCCAAGGTTTTCAATTCCAAATAAAATTCCATTGTTGTCCAAAATTTTTAAGATGGCTCTCTTCAACACAACCGCCGTTTCAGGATTTCCCATTTTTCGGAGCAACAGTGCAGCCTCGTAAGACGGCATTCTGTAGTTTACTGTTTTATTCTCAAAATTCCAGAGAAGAGAAAACTGAAAACTTCAGAACTTTATTTTTATTTTCGATTTCTTTTAAATCACAAATCAAATCAAAATTCCTGTGCCGTATTTGAATTTCGAGTATTTCTGTAACACTGTGTGGATGTTTATAACCATAGAGTCGCTTTGCATATCTTTTCCCGTTCCATCCTCTGTGATTATGCGCTGATTGTCTTACATTCCAACCCAGTAGTGTCCAGGTAATTGCTTACAACCCATACTAAGCAGCAAAGCAGCTATGGTATTTTGTCAGGGAGTTAGTCGGGGTTCGATCCCTCCGGAACATATAGGTAATACTAGTCACTATTCTAAAATGCTACGAAAATATTCTTTGTAATTTTTCCTGTCTATAGAGAATGCCATAAATAGAGAACGTTTTCTATATTGCGGAATAGACTTCGTAGACGGTCATTCCGTTCAAGTTTGAGATTAATTGCTTTTAGCTTTTACTAGTAGTTTCTAACTAGTACAGTCTCTACTCTACTATGAGTATTCAACTGCAGGTACAAAAATTCAAACAAGTTCAGAATGTGAGAAATACAGAAATGTTTATTTCAAAACAGAAGAAACCTTGTAAAAAGTATCCTAATTTTAGTACACGCAATGAATATTATGGTGAAATTAAATTAAGTACAAGTACATCACTAAATTCAAAATAAAAGAGAATATAACTATTAGTACGTCTATCTTAACGTCTCTGATCAACTTTGTCGAGAAAGACGAGGGGTTTAAGTTGTTCAGCCAGATTTTTCATATCTTCTCCAACAATGTCCTGACCTGAAGGCGTGACGACACTCATCTCCACATAATGAGATCCCGTGATGGCCTCCAGATTCACATCTTGAGGAGTGGACTTGGATGGATCATACCGGAACAATTTGGACACTGTAATCTTCAGTCGCCCTTTTCGGAATAAAAATCCCTTTGTTACAAAATCAAAATCTCGTCTACAACCAAGTTCCTTGAGAAATTCCACTACGTCAGCTCCGCAGGCAACGTCCAATACATTTCTGACCATCGTGGGTCTGTTTTTATCACCAAGCTCTGGTAAACCGATGTAGCGTAGGAGCCAAGCTGCATTTTGATCATCCATTGCACGTCTTACACGAAGAGCCAAGGGTTGTCCAGGTTGAGTTGTATTATTCATGAGAACAAAACAAGCTTCATGGTCATGAAATGACTCTGGACCTACGTCAACATTGTCACAGAGTCCACGTAAACGATGTAGGAGGACGTCCACAGCGTTGTCCAGAATAGAACCTTGGAGGAAGTATTCTCGGTTTGGTACAATGTTGGTTTTTATGGCCGAGTTCAGGGTGTCCAGAAAAGACAAGGATTGGATTTCGTATTGCTTGGAAGATGGTTCAGCGGGGAAATCCATCTTGTTCGGTCAAATCACCAATCTGGGCCTTCCGCAATCCGGGTAATCCGAAATGTTCCAAATACACTACCCGACCCGATCTATGGAAAATATAAAGAGACATTAGAAATTTTAATTGATGCCTTTGATTCTAGTATTTTTATTCTAAGAGGGCCAAGGGCAAGGCCAAAACAAGACGTAGGGTATATTGGAGACTGGAATAATTACATTTTATCAAGCATTTAAAAGCCTCGATATTCACCGAAGATATACTAAAAATCTCATACAAAATGGGTTACTTTCCAGTTTCTATTTGGCAAAAGGAAGCTATGCTACCATGTCTACTGGATGGATCAAACCCTCGTCAAGGAAATCGAAGTAAAAGTAATTAAGTAATGAATGGTTATGTCCTTATGTCGTGTGCACCATGCATTTAGTATGTGTACGCTGAGACGAACCTTATACAAAAAAAATTAGATTAAAAAAAACAGATCTCGGTTTCATAATCATGACATACTGAAAATAGTAACAACGAATTAGGAAGTACTACATAATACTATGAAATGAACCAGAAGAAATCGATATCAAAAATATAATATAAGTTTGTTTTCAAAATACCCGTCAGACTACGATCGTGTCCTATTAATAGTGTCCCTGTGTCCCCCGCAATGATAAGTGCTTTTCTCGTTCTAGATTCCAGTTTTCAGTATAGTTGGCAATTTGTTTGACAATTAAACGACACGATGAATTCGTTCGTTTAATTTTTGAAAAATTCTAGGATGTTGGAAAATTTGCAAACATTTGATTCAAACCCGGATCTCCAACCCGCTCGTCACTCTCGAATTTCCGACGCGCTCTTTAGTATTTCGGGACGCTGAAGCATTCGCTGCGCCGCGCGCGCCAAGCTTCCTCTGTGAATACCAGTTCGCCTTACTGGTAACTGGTATTGGTAATCGGTAATTTACAAATTACTATTATTTGCTCTTTACAGAAACTAACGAAAATATTTTCAGTACCAGTGCAGTGTACAGTGTACCAGTACCAGTAGTTTTTTTTGTCTTTTTAGTATAGTACTTCGTTTAAACTCTAATTAAAATTGGAGTCCATTTGTCCAAATTGTAAATTAGAACTTGTTTAGGAAATCAGTAGGTGTCCAATACCGCCGAAGCCTGTGCAAGGTTCGAGCTTGTTTAGTTTATTAACCCATTTTCTCCAGGTAAAAATTGACATGAATAAACTATTACAGTGAATTCTAGATTTCGGAAAATACTGTATACTGGTACCTAGTCTGGTATTAATAATTGAACACCCACGCCCACGACCCACGCCACGCTACTGTAACATTCAGAGAGAAAAATCGTCATTTATTCAATACCATTTATTTATGCTAACTAACAAGAAGCAATCTTATGTGAAAGGAATAACACTTTAATAATGTGTTAATTGTAATTCAAATAATGAAATAATGTGGATTGTATAGTGTGAGGCCTATTAATGAAAATCAACGCTTCATTTCAAATAAATCTGGCGGACGTACAATAATAGTACTAATATGTACAATTTTGTTAAGTTAAAAGGTCAGCAAGAGTGTGACAGTATAGTCAATTGTGATTGACAAAAATCGAAACCATGTATTCTTTCCAACGTAGGAAAAGCAACCGATTTCTAGTTTCGGAATTGGACGAGATCTCAGCCATTTGGAGAACCATTTGTCCTTCTTCGTCCTAGCCTCGATTTTTGCTAAGTCCAATATGATTTCCGAAGCTACGGTTAAAAACGCTGTTTCATGAATGAAAATAAGTGCTATGACTATCACAAAAATAAGCATAATGACGATGGTGGATGTCAATAATATATCATAGTCCAGTTTTATTATGGCGTATTGGAGTGCGACAAGCCAACTTCCAAGACCGAGAAGCCCAAATGGATACAAAAAGGTTCCGATGACAGCATTCACCCTCGAGTAGAGCAAATTGATGCAATTGAAATGTAGACACCATGTTTCTTGATCTGACAGGACTCCAGCGCGTGCACTACATGAAAAAAAAATATTTTTAGAGTTATTATAAGGCCTGGGCCAAATGGCTGTTGTCTAACACCGAATGTCAATTAATATGTTACATATTTTCGATACATACCTTAATGCATCAAATGCTTTCCGAGTCGTGATTATTGGAAAGATGAAGGTGGAACAAAAACTTAGCCCACTGCACATGTGACTAATACCGATGCATGTCACACCTGCCACCATTAAGAGCGCTACGGCAGTTGAGCGATAAGTATGACCATTCGGTACTCCGTAGGTGTCGATTGTTTGTGGTAAACATAGTGGTAATATTTGACTTAATGGATTTGCTCTGCATCGGAAATAGAATATGACAGAGCATGATCCACACATAATCAGATATGCTCCTAAAATGATGATGAAAACCTTTTCAATTTGTCCATCAAGTTTTCGACGTTGTTTAAAAATCCCATCAGTCGCAATCAAACTTGCATAACTGAGTACTTTGTTAATGTACTCTACTGATTCGTTTTGAAACACCAGCTCATTTAGGGAAATCACTGAGGCGAGTGCGGATACAATGAATATGAGGGTTCTTAGAAAATCATTCAAATCAGAAAAATGTAGTTCATCAGTTTTAACTTTCACAATGAGTGTAATTGCTTGAGCTACTGTGGTGGTAAGAACAAAAATACTGAACCACGAGGATATTATCCTCCATTTGGAATTGGAACTATTCATCTCCATCTGACAAGTTGTCGTATTTAAATGAAATGGTTTTTGAATAATTTGCCCCAATTTGTCGTATACTGCTAGCATTCGAAAGGTTTTTGGGAATGCTTTTGCCACTTTGCCAAGATCATATCCACGACCACGACTCTCCGCACATATTTTCTCAGTATTGTTTTGGCCCGGTTGGTGAACAACGGTTAAAGGGATTCCAATTATTTCGGTCTCCAATGAATCCATTTTGAGCTGTTAGAAATGTTCAGAATAATATTCAAATATTTTGTACTAATCGGAACAATGTTCATGGAAAATCTCCAGCACTAACTTTCCTCTACGACGTCAAACCTTGGACTGTCCCGGTTGAAGATTTTTTTGTCAAATGTTCGTTCTAAGGCACCAGTTATTTGTAGCAAAAGAGTCATTATAGTTCAAGGTAAATAGGATGAACAATTATTAACATCCATTAGAAAAACATGAGTTTTGTATTATGTTGTAATGAATATTTGAAACACTTTTAGTTCAAATACTTCCAAATACAAGAAAAACTAAATTCAGGAAGGCATTATTCCATTAATTATGTATGTAGTCGTTATTCATTTAAATAGTTAATGTTTTAATCCCCCTCGGAACCAAAAAGACATTTATAATTTAAGCAAACGCTAAAAGGCCTAAAATTAGTTCGCCCTCTTCATGTTTTATTTCAATTTATCGACAACTCAACAAGCAATTGTG
>JAQGCB010003056.1:0-10381 GCA_034698835.1 Protaphorura tricampata | reverse complement strand
TTGTATACAGACAAACATGGCTCACCAGTATGCAGTAGTGTCACCAGATCATCCAAAACTCATGTACTTGAGCAATAATTATAATAATTACTTGTTTGTTTGAATACTTTGGAATATCACGCTAATAAAAAATCAAATCAATTTTTCTCCTGATTCTCTTTCTCACTTCTCACAATCCTGGGAATTGCCACACCTTCGATAATTCGAATACAACTTGGAGGGGACAATTTACGCCGACCAATTTGTTCTGATCTATTTTTGCAGTGGATTTAATTTGACGACCCTGATCTCAATTCTAAAAAAGGAAAAATGTATTGACATATTTTCACTTACTGAAGTAAAAGATTCCGTAAGTTAAACTGTCACAACGACCGGACTAATTAACTGTCAAGTACTTCAGTGCGATTAATTCATTACTTGTTTCGCCCTCTGCCTCTGAGAAGGTTACCACCAGAGGTCCGAAAAGTCTTTCAGATGAATCTTGATTGAGTTTACAATAATAGCATAGATATACCGATTATAGGGTGCATTAGGCCCGGAATTTCGGTGCACCAAATATTTGGCAAATATTCCTTACTCTAAATAACTGAATACCTAGAGGTCGAATACTCTACACTCAATTTTTGCATCGTAAAACATTCTCCTGAGTTATTCTGGCATTATCACCTGAGAGTACTGATTTGAAGCTTTGTGTTGCATAACCGGAAGGAAACCGGGTTTTCCCCTTTGATTTAGCTTGAACCATCTGAAATGAACCCGATATTGCTTGAATTACAAACAGATAGCTTGCAACGCTGAATTACGGGTCAAATAACACTGTAAGAATTGGACGATAATATTAAATTAAATTAGAATATCGGCTGCGTTTAATAATCTTGGGTCCTGGTTGTGTGATTCGTCGTAATCCTATGAATTTTGAATGCACTTCGAACACAACAATGCAGGGCATATTCAACTTGCGGCACGTAACCCATAGTTCGTACCGTTGATTGTGTAAGATGCCTAGAACTCACCTGTTGTGCTTTGTGCAGTACTTTATCTCACCTGAGCTCATACGGCTTTGAAATGTCCATTCAGTTGTTCGTCGACTTGCAAACGGAACGGATCGAAAGAGTTGTCTTAAGACATTACGGCATCCGTACTAAAAAGTCTTAAGATCTTCACGGTTTATCGGTACAGCAATTTCTTTCCAACCAATTTAAAAATTAATTCATTGCATCAATTTGTTGATTGGTGCGGTCTTCCATTCCATGGACAATCGTATAAACAGTTCAAATCTGAACCCAACGTTCCTGGTAATTACATAGCGCGCGGGAATCTCGAGCTCCAACTCCCGATTGAACAAAGACTATATGTATGATTACGAATTCGAATTACGACCCAGTACGATAACAATACGAAATCGAAGCTATTAAGATATAGTTTCTACTGGCTACTGATCAGCTGAATATTAGTCAAAATCTGACCAGAACCAAAGCTGTGGTCTGTGGAGGTGGGAAGTTAATTTATAAATCCAAAGATCCTGACTATATTTCAGAAAATCGAATCTTAAACAGTTAATTGTAATATAGAACTGGTATTGATTAAGTTTCTTCTTTACACTAGTAGTGCAAAAAATTGATTAATAATTCGGCGTGGCTATTAATTACAAGTTTTGGAGGAGGAGGTAAAAAAAATTATTCAATGTGTGAACTGACGAGTGCCGGTCCAACTGCATTTTTTAATATTCTGTGTAGGGATAAATCCTTGTAATAATTGTTATACATACAAAAACTGAAGAAGAAACTGAATCTGTTCATGAAGAATTCAAGACCGGTTCATGTTCACAACAATTCGAATTCGAATGAACCAAGTATTGTAATGCAATACTACACACAATAGACTTGTTTGAGTTTTGGGGAGGTATAAAGTGGATGAAGTTGAAAAATCGCCCATAAAACTTTCAAACAGAGGAAAAAGGAAAAGAAAATGAAGTGTTTCGGTCAAAAGATCCGGAATTACCACTGTAAAGTCGTTCTTCTTGATGATCAAGAGCTCATCCAAGAAATTCAGGTATGTATTGTATGTTTATGTACTACATTACACTACACGTTACATCGTTTCCTTTCTAGATGAAATGAAAAGTCATCCAAATAAATAACGCCTTGAATGGAAATGAACTTGACTTTATACAAGAAAATCTTATAAACTGGTTAACTATGTAAGCGGCACCGATTAAACCTGAACCTGACACCAATTAATAAGAAAAATTGTCAGGGTTTGGCCAAACAACATAAAGTACTTTGGTCATTATTGTCAATCAAATAGTTAAAAAAAGTGAAAATCTTGATGAAAAAAAAATAGTTCGAGGAGCAATCTCTGTTCACCCCAAATGTAGCAACAATTGTCCAAATAGTTAGGTCGGTCAAGGTACCAACCATTTCATTGCCTTTTACGAGATGATCACCCAAGATCATGATAATTATCAATAGTAGTATTATTAGTATTCCGAGAATTTGATAAAAGCGTCATTGGGAATAGAACCAAGCCATAATAATAAATTGTAAAGGGCAAATGCTCATTCATCTTGCACTTGACTCAGCATGACGTCCAAATTAATGTTTCGAACTTTGGAAGGTTGAAGTGGCAGAATTGCTAGCCTGAAGACACATTAAGTGGTCAGAGATGTGATTGAATAGTAGCGTTAATCTTCAGCAGCCGAAGAGATCATAAAATTAGATACTCATTTTACTGTACAATAAAATATTCAATTTATGTTTTTAATAAAGAACCGCCGATTTCTTTAATAACTGAAAAAACAACATTTTACTTTTCACTACGTGTTACAAGATTCCCACTTCATATGTGGATGAGATTTACCTTTTGACTTTAATTGACCAGGTGTGAATTAATTGCAACCTTTCGTCCGATTAGTCTCACTGTTAGCGTAAAAACTTAACAATCCAGCCAGGCCAAGCCAAACGATGATACGACGATGCCTGACGCCAATGACCCCAAATAATACTATAAAGATCTTACCGAAGCGATCAATTTCAATCTTTTTCAATGTTTGACGTGTCGGGAAAGATTTTAAGAATTTTTTTAAGACTGACCGTGAAATATTAGTAGATGGAATTGAAGAAGGGCGTGCTGGGTACAAAAGGTGAAAATCTTGGTTGGTCTTTTTCTTATGAGATTGAAAACTTAAAAAGTTAGTTGTGCTTGCTGCCATGGACAAAAGAGGAAATATAATAAGAAGTCAGTCTTTTACAGGCCACCTTCATTGTAAAAGCCTCTGTTGGGTTCCTAGTAATCAAGCAAAGCAATGCATTAGCTTGCTATGCTTTGACACGTTATAAATTACTCATAAAATTGTATTTTTTTTTCAAAAAAGGAATTCGTTTATTTATTTCACTGTGCTTTCATTTCAATTATGTTCTCAATATAAAAGCAAAAGTTTCCCTGGTACAAGGTTGATTTTTGCAAAGTCATCCAAAAATATTTTTTGAGAACTTTCAAACATTTAAAATGCTACAATACATATTGAAGTAAAGAAATCATGTATCTTAAAATAATGTTGATAAGAATTTACTCTTTTGTACAAAATCGTAATTGCTTACAGGTTACAATTGCTTACTCTTTCTGTATTCAGATTTTGCGTTGAAACTTTTATTTATTGGATCTTCAATTTTACAAAAAAAACAGATGTCTAAAATTAACCAGTTTATTTTTAAATAATGACAATTCTTATCTCTTGAATTTCAAACTGAGTCGATTTCTGTGTTCCGCAATAATCCCTTTTTCATAGAAAGCTTCTCTGGTTATGTTGAAAACTATATTCGAAATTTTGCCAAATTCAATTGACATTTTTCTGAGAATTTCTCAATTGATGCTCGATTCTACAGCTGTACAATGAGAGGATTTCTTACTGACTCCTTTCAAAGATTTAATCATAAATAGAAAATTCTTCCTTTGGGATTTAATTCGCCCGGTCCCATTCTCATTCTTTCTGTGACTGAATTTGCTTCATCATTTTCGTATATTTATCCGTCTCATTGTTAAAAAGTATCATGCAGCCTTTTTGTATTACACATACATTCGAGTATCTGGAAAAGACCAATTGTCTCGTTATTCCCATTGTTGTTGACAAGTCCCAAGTCCCACCACACAGTTCTCCATTTTTTTGTATGTTCTACAACTTTGACTTTTTGTAGTCCTTATGCTGAGAATTTGTTCGTCTGTTGCTGAAGTGTTTTCCTGCCAGATTTAACACATTTACCCGTTTTATGGAAGGCTACTTACTATACTATGACTGGAGAAGGAGTAGCATTAGTGGCACTTCACCATAAGAGAGACTAAATTCAAATCAAAATCATTTAATCATACATTTCCACTTTTACAATTTATATTTGACTTTGCTTTTAAATGAGTCAAGTTTCGAGAGGAATCTTTGTTGTTAATTGAATGAAATTAAGATAATTAATTTCTAGTTTGTGATTACTAATTAATTGGTTCTTCCAAATCTCGCGTGTCAGATTTCATTTTAATCGTCGTCCAACATTTCAATTTAATATATAGGGCATTCGGCCCGTAACTGTTCGTTCAACTTGTCAAGGGTCGTCCACTTTTTCTACATTATTGAAGAAAAAAAATTCATGAATATGAATTTCAACATATCTGACCAGAAGCTTCTATACAGCCAGTCATTGTTATTCATTTGGGTTGTTTAATGAAAAAATATGCAATTAAATCTCCCTGTTTACTAAACATTAATTACTTTACGCAACGCAAAGCAATTTTGAGTAATTTCTCACGCTTATTTTCAAATTAACCACCTGTTTCTTTGTTAACGATTACCTATTCTTTTGCTCCTGCTCACTCGTAAGTCCCTGCCTCCTTTGAAATTATGTTCCATCTCTGTGTGTATTGAAGGATTCGCTTTTCATTGAATACAAAAAGAAAAATATTAAGAAGAGGCTGACTTTTTCACTAAACAATAATCTTGTGGACAAAGTTACTCAAGAATATTTCGATTATATTTTATTTAGCTTATGTAAAATTTCATTCCATTAAATGGACTCGAATTGGAACAAAAGGAAACTCAAGTTCTTTCATCCGTTCTGGCAACAATTTGTGCCGAATCTTTTTGCTTTGCAATTGCAAGTGTACCTATTCCTATTATGTGAATCAAGCGGTAGATACAACTACAGACAAGACAACACCAACAATAATTTGTTTGTAGCGTCGGCCGTACACCTCGTATTTGTATTCTACTTGAATTGCATTCTTGTAATTGTTAATGGTAGGACATTGGGTTCTCACGAGAAAAGCGAACATCCTTTTCGCAAAGATTAAAGAGTTCTCAGAAGTTTTAATTTAAAGGGTTCATCTTAACCACTTTTATCCAAAGTCAAATCAATGCTTAAAAGAGTGTGACTAGAACAGAGAATGTCCTGAGTTTAATTTCTGGCGAAAAAAGTGTTGTTATCATGTCCAAAAATTAGAAGGGCAAATTAGAATTTGTTTCCTGTGGGAATATAAATCCACAAATTTTAACTAGCTGATTCTCCAACCTTGACCTGGTGTTTACATTAATATTATATTGGCATTATATATTTTATGTGTCTGCGGATGTATTGTACTAGCGTGTGAGTTTATATGTTTATACCAAATAATGTTAATAGTCTAGCTAACAGCTAGAAATAACCTCAGGACGAAGGACACATTATTACACCGCCTGGACTTGAAGTACCAGACAGGACTTCCCAGGCTTCGGATCTAATTTCCCAAGGAAATTGAGCGGAGGTTGTTCTGAAATGGCTTACGTATGATTGGTCAAAACTCACTTGTCCAGGGGCTCTATGTGTCAGTGTTTGTACATGGTAGATCATAACATTTCCTTATGAACCTACAACACTTTGCAGCTTCGTGTTTGACTGCGGATTTAGAATACAAATTATGAGCCACCCCGTAGAACCACCCACTTGTTGCTCTGCCATTACCATTAGATCGTTACGTGACCCAACCGAGCGAATGAGTTGATGAAGGGAGGCGATGCGATAATTTGCTTTCCCTATCATCCGAAACACTTTTTCCCATCATTTCTATCTTAAACAAAGGAAATTAAAGGGGACTTCAGGCTCAAATTCCAATTTCACACAATATGCCGGACGGACGCGAGGATCGGACCGGCGGACGTGTCGAGTCGAGTCAAATCATAGCAAAAAAATGAAGGATTGACAAAGTGGCGGCATCGTAAAGATGAAACCCTATATTTATCTCCGATATCAGGGACAACGGCTAAATGTAATGGTTGGTACGTATACGTAACATTATTAATGGGACAACCCTTTCATACCATCCGTCTTTTACATCGTGCAGTGGACTAATCGGTTTTCCCAGTTAACGTTTTCAAGGTAGAACATTTCAACTGTTTTAAAGTCAAAATGCGAGAAATAATTTGATTGACGAATCTCACTAGTAATGGCGATTCCATGTAAAGGTATTTATGAATTCGAAGTTGAATTGTAATACTGAGATATCATTTTAACACTTCTATGTCATGATTTTATCTCACACATGCTGATGACACGTTTCATTTTCTTCGAATTGAGTTTACGGTACAGTTTTTAATCCATTCATCTGAATTTATTATTTTTCAAACAACCACCTGTCGCCTGTCCATTGCTGAGCTAAATTCCAATGTACGTAGGAATCATCAGTACAAGACTGACTGCTAAGCTCGGCCAGACTTAATGGCAAATTGAAGAATTCATTATGGCATTGACGAGAGTTGACGACCGCTCAAGTCACGTTTCCGTTAGAATATGAAAATATTTTTATAGTTTCATTCCGTTTGATCATCATTCATGACGGCGCATTAGATATGCTGTGTAGTAAAATCCTGTGCCTTTCCGTGTGGAAAGCTTTTCTTTCGGGTCCTTATCCGCTCAATCGAATTCAAGTAATCAAAATGTACTGTGCATGCATTGAATTGAATAGAATTTAGGGTTCCTGTTCGTCATTTGTGGATTTCCGGTGCAGAGCAGAGTGGTTGACGGTGACAGTTCCTACTTTTTTAATATTTATAAATCACTGCATACTACATTGGCAGTTTCGTACTAATATTATTTTTGCTGGTGTATTCCCTGCTTAAATCATAAATCCATTCACGCACGAATGAACTCTTTAATTCCTTCGGTGCAGTTAGTTTTAAGTAGAGGAAGTTTTCATTTCCTTTATCGCTTCACACATACTGATATAACTCAGACTGTTGAATGAGACTTAGATTTTAATATGCATATTCTTTGCTAGCATTTTGTTGAAAAATTTTCCAAAATAATTCATTGGAATTTTTATTAACCTAACGATGTTATGGTATAATAATGTATGATGTGGAGAAGTAGATTTTTTAAGTAGTTGATCACATAGCTGGCGGATATAAGCTTGGGCGAGCAATACATCTGTGAACCATCTTTACCCACGCCTTATGGCACATGCATTACTCAAAGCACATTATAAACGGCATCAATTTTCCAAAAGGATTGTTATTTCCCTCCTTCAACCCTAAAGAATGATTTTGGGACTAGCATGACTTTACCCTGGCAAGTGGTTCCTTTAAAAAAATACGTTTATTACAACTTGAGGTAAATTCTGAATCCAGTACGTGGAGGTGGAATAATGAGATCCCTGAAGGCAGAATACAGAAAATGAGAGCAGGGCAAAAATCCATCATATCACAACACAGGTTAAGCGAACAAACCCTCAATAACTTGTACTAGTAAAAAAAAAGTACACACCTTTACAGTTTTCCTCACAATTAGTTTTTCCGTTTTTCCTTACGTATGCCGGTATGATTTACATACCTTTTTAATTTGGCTAATAATGACACTCTGTAGTTGCGGAAAACAAGGGTTTTCCTTTGGAACACGCAACAAGGGAAATGCTAGACAGAACATAAAAAACCACGGCATGTATTAATAATTTATGAGTGAGCCCGTAAATCATTTGCTTTAATTATTATGGCTTTCTCTTGACGGTTATTATTATTCATGAGCTCCAAGTATTTACCTGTACAGTAATATTACTACAACAGGTTCACATTTATATTCGTAACCTTACGTTGTTAGGCTAAGTATGTTACATAGAATAGAGAACAACCTGACTAGACAGTCTATCGAAGACATAACATACATAATAATTTTATCTTTAAAATATTAAGGAAACAAAATAATACGCAAACGCCATTACCACTGTACCGTTGACCGACTGAGTGATCGAGCCCTGTCCATAGTGAAGTAGTCAAAATGGAACCAATATGTATTGGTCCGAAACCTAGAGCGAATAAAAAAAAATTGTTTTACAAATGGCTACCGATCATTCAATTCGAAATCACAACATAGTCGAAGTGCCGGGCTGCCTGTATCGCTATTCTACAAAATATTGGCGATATTGATCAAACGCATAGTCACGTTTTGAATCTCAGCAGACAGAAAGGTTTAGGCCAAACATACCAAGCAGTTAGCCAATTACTTCCAATTCCAAAAAAAATTGTTCCCTATAATATTATGTTCTATCACTAAAAATCGGTACCTCATTATCTGCAATCATTAAAATTCATTGCATCAGGACATATCGCCTGCCAAACTGCATGAGACAACTCCACCGGTTAATGTGCCAATGTTCACCAACCATGCATGTTCATAAACATGGTGAACACAAACAGGATATTCTGGAATCGAACATTCACATCTGAACAGAGTAACCACAAACAAATCATCAATAAAATATTCAAATTTGAATGTGTTTAGACTTCATTAAAATTTACGGAGAAGGAAACGTGTCTGGAAGACTCTAAATCAGAAATGGGGGGTCGTGTCACTGGAATGGAAATGTTGTTGTCGCATGTGCATGTTACTCAATGTACTATGTGTGTTTGTAATGTAATCCAATGTTTCTTCACCCTGACTCGACGCGATAAGAGAAATAAATTCTTAAATAAAAACTTACCCCTTTTTCTTTTCCGCACTTCTGGTCTGGTTCTTGCTTCCTCTCAAGCCTTAATGTTGTTTTATTTTTTACACCTTATCATGATTACGGAGCAGAACAAGGACCAAACCAGACCAGGGTCTTCCTTCCTTCCTTCCCTTCCACCGTGGTCAAACTACCCAAATGGATGGATAAAAAAATACCCCCAGGGGGTTCCCATATAATATTTCCTGGCAAGGAATTGTGTTTTTTTCCCATGCCTTTCCGCCCTGACTTTTCACTCTCCTGTCATTTACCCTTTTGTTCAAATCATGTCGAGTCAAACCTTGCCATTGCATTGCTATTACACTTTACATTACACAATATTTCGTTCACATTCAATTGGCGACGGATAGCACAGCATAGTGAAAAACAAGTCATAATCGCCGGAGTCATCCTCCAAATGTCAAATCTTTTAAAGGCCATGAGCCAAATGCGGTTTTTACCCAAGTTAGCGGTTGTCTCAGGCTTAATTAATTTGAGGCGCCTTTCATCCCAGCTAAACCTCAACGACTACACCTCACAAGCCTAACCATAATTTTGGTTGAGATGCGGAAAAAATCACAACAATCTTGCTTTACTGTCATGCCTTTGTTGTGTGGGTGAGGTTTATTTATAAGTCCGTCGATCCTCAATTTTGTTGTTAGTGGATCATTGTACGCTGTATCTGTTATGGTTATGGTAAGACTGTGTGCTCAACCCAAGTCAGCCAAACCCATAAGCGATCAGATAATAAAATCAGTAACTTTAGTTTGACAGCTCGGATTTATCAGCGATTTATATCTAATAAATGTACAGGTGCAGAAAACTATATAAGCATTCACATGTAGAAGGGTCCAACCGGCCCGTGCTAAGGTTTTAACATGAAATACGTAGAAATGAAAAGTGCTAAAAATGAATTCCGGTTAATTATTGAAAAAATCGAAACCGTGCAGTCAAATCGCCACCGATATTGGGTTCTTGCATTTTTACCAGTTCGCAAGGAATTCTGCCTGGGAGCTCAGGTTACTTTAACTTGCGCAGCCAGCGTGTCTCCAATCTTTTTGTTTTATTCTGTGATAATCGATTCAGTATCAATGAACTCTTTGGCTTCTTCTATTATGTTCACGCACCATCATCATCATCATCAACATGGAAGATCTCTTAAGGGCGACTTCCAAACTTAGAAATTACATAATGCCTGCTGTTTGCTCATGTTAAGGAAGTAGGAAATAATGAAATAGAATTTAATGTGAAGGAATGCTGAGCAAGCATTCCTGAACCAAAGTCATGTTTGTGTTGAAATGATGATTAAGCAGTCTTATAATTGTAATGTCAATGTTAATTGATTGTGTTAGTAATTATCATCCGGTCAAGATATGTATAAAAGGATTTA